>CM061752.1:146908904-147214368 GCA_030979885.1 Lolium multiflorum | reverse complement strand
GAGCTAGATGGAGGAAGAAGAATGGCTTGAGTAGTGTGGTAGGTGGGAGTTTGGCTCTACTTTTATGCTCAGTTAACTAATTAACAGCGCACGACACAGTGCGCCATAGAATACATTATTCACAATGGCGCAGCGGAGCCCGATGCGCCATAAATAGCTTATTTTGTGGCGCACCGTGGTAGTGCGCCATAAAATAGCGGTCATTACGTGTGCTGCTTGCTCTTGGTGCGCCACGAAATAAGTGTCTATAGCACCAAAGCGCAGTCGCCATAGAAATGAGTGAGCCAATGATTTGGGGTGGCGGTGTGGGCCCTGATTCTGTGGCGCATGGATTCTGGTGCGCCACAAAATTAAGCTATTTCTGTGGCGCACCGTGCCTGGTGCGCCACAAAATAACTTTCTGTGGCGCATTTTTGGTGGTGCGCCACAGAAATAAGCTCCGCCTATAAGGGTTTTCCTACTAGTGTTAGTTAGAGGATTTGAAAACCTTCATACACCTTACCTAGTTGACATAGGCATCCCCAATGGGCCTGCCAAAGATAGTACCCGGGGTTTGATGAAGGCCCACTACCCGAAGAATAAGAAGACTCGGAAGCCCAAAGATATTATTAAGGAAAGTTAGAGTTGTAATAGGAAGTGTTATTTGTAATCTTACGAGATGGGTTAGAAACCTTCCCGGAATCTGTAACGTGTACAATATGAACATTTTACCGAAGAAGGCAGAAGTCGGAGAACGAAAAGAGGCTGCAGGCTCCCACCACCCTAGGCGTGGCTAGGGCTGGCCTTAGGGTAGGTGTAGGGCCCACAGGCTCCCCACCGACCCTGAAGCCTGCGCCTGTTATACATCTTACCAGGGAAAAACTACGGATACAAGGCCTCCATCCCTGAAAAGTTACGCGACGCCAACCCGAGCCTCACGCGAGAGGGGAAATCATCGACGGACATCTACATCGCCATGCCCGCCTCCGAAATGTGTGAGTAGTTCATCCCTGGACTATGGGTCCTGCAGTAGCTAGATGGTTGTCTTCTCCACTTTGTGCTTCATGTATCGATCTTGTGAGCTGCCCTACATGATCAAGATCATCTTTATGTAATCCTCTATGTTTGGTTTGTTGGGATCCGATGAATGTTGAATACTATGTTAAGATTGATTATATATTCATGTCATATGTTATTTGTGATCTTGCATGCTCTCTGTTGCTAGTAGAAACTCTGGCCAAGTGGACACTTGTGACTCCAAGAGGGGGTATTTATGCTCGATAGTAGGTTCATGCCTCTAGTTTCCTAGGAGAGTGACTTTATAACTTCTAAGGTTGTAGATGTGATGTTGCTACTAGGGATAACCCAACAATGTTTTATCCAAGGGTAATTCTATTGTTTACTTTACACACATTGCTTAATGCGATAGTTTGTTGCTTGCAACTTTATACTGGAAGAGGTGCGAACACTAACCTGAAGATGGATTATTAGTCATAGACGCAGTTGGATTACGATCTATGTATTATGTTGTAATGCCCAATAAAAAATTATCATAGTAATCATCTTGTCGTAACCTTATCGATCGATTCTGTCAATTGCCCAGCTATAATTTGTTTACCCAACATGCTATTTCTTTGTGGAGAGACACCTCCGATGGTATGGAACCCGACCTATTTCCTTTACTGATAAATTCAGCTGCAATCCCGTTCTGTTTACTTTCTGCAAACATCTCCTTTCATTCGATACGTCTAATCTTTTGTGTTCAGCAAACCGGTGAGATTGATAACCTCACTCTAAGTTGGGGTAAAGTATTTGGGTTGTGTTGTGTGTAGGTTCCACGTTGTTGCTGATGCCGGTAGTGCGCCCTGCCACTTGTCAGCTAGCAACACCTTCAGAAGTCACGCCTTTCTCCTACTGGTCAATTAAACCTTGGTTTCATACCGACGGAAACCTTGCTGATGTGCTCTTCACACCTTCCTCTTGAGGAGTTCCCCAATAGGGGTAGATATGTACATGATTTTTCTGGTTTGAATATCTCTAGACCTTGTTTATGAACTTGAATGCTTACTATATGACATAAGAAGACTATATGCTTTGGTTTTTTCATTTTTTGAACTTTTATGCCCATTTGAATCTTGGTCCAAATCCTATGTTTTACCAAGATTTAAATAAATTTAAAACATAAAAATGAAAAGGTAAACTGGATCCTTCTTAGTCACTCCAAAATGAAGCTTTTAGCAGGGTTTTTGAAATTTCCATGTTGAAACCCAAAACCACTTCTTATCTTGACTTCATAAGACAGAGTTTAGGGGTAGGGGTAGATACATGATTTTTCTGCTTTGAATATGTCTAGACTTTGTTTATCAACTTGAATGCTTACTATATGACATCATAAGACTATGTGTTTGGTTTTTTATTATTTTGATTTTTTTGAATTTGTTATGCCCATTTGGATCTGCTATGATTAAATCCTAGAATTTGACAGATTTAAACAGTTAAAAACATGAAAATGAAAAAGTAGCTGGATTCTGGTCACTCCAAAATGAAGCTTTTGAGAGGTTTTTTGAAATTTCCATGTTTGAAACTGAAAACGACTTCCCTTCATGCTCGACATAAAGACGAGTTTGAGGGTTAGGGGGTATATACATGATTTTTCTAGTTTGAAATATGTATAGACTTTGTTTATCAACTTAATTGAAAGGGGCGTAGTGTAGTAGTTTGTCTCGCCTTAGTTTGGGTCCTGCAAGTGTAAGGGGTAGTCCGAGCATGGACACCTATCGACCGTGGCCTTCCCGACGAACTGGGACGCAACCCATTTGCCTTTTCAGGTACGCGGGGTACAACCTATGAGCTCCCATTGAATAATGCCCCGCAGTTGGTCGCGGCATTCCGGAGGATCGAGCTGGTCCTGGTCGGGGAATTTGCTACTCCTGGGTAAACGACCCCTCGGACTCTGGTGTTGGGAGGTACAACTCTGGGCGGCATGTCTTAGGCTAAGGCGAGCAGGCGAAAAACTGCGATCGGTTATCCGAGCCTCGCGTTTTGACGCTTGGTGAACCAGGGATGATCCCGGCGGATTTATCGGATCTTATGGTGAAAGTGTACAACCTCTGCAGAGAGTGTAAATCTATTCGAATAGCCGTGTCCGCGGTTATGGACGTGGGAATGGAAGCTGCTTGGCATTAAAGGAAAGTTTCATTTTACAAAAGAGTTTTCCAAAAAGGTTTTGGAAATGTACCTGGGAGGTACGGAAAGATACCAGTGGGACTGGTGGAAATGTACCTGGGAGGTACGATGGAAAGTTGGAAAAGTTGTTTTGGTCATACTGAGATGGCCGGAAAGGAAAATGGGTCACCCTTACCAATTGGTCTTCAAATAAACTTGTTTCAAAAAGGTTTTCAACAAAGATATAGAGATGTCATACTCTCGAGAGAAACTATCTCTCACTCCTTGTAACCCTAGAATAGTGCATGTTCCTTGCTACTGCCAAATATGCATATCCTTTACTTCTCTCTAAGGTGGTTTGCGAGTACAATTCATAATGTACTCATGGCTTTGTCCCTGGCTATTTACTTGGCCAGACTTGGTGGAATCCGACAGATGAAGAAGGAGTCGACGACGTCTATGCGAGCTAGGAACGTTCTCCCAGTCAGTTGCCTGTAGGGTTATGGCATGACTTGGGCCATGCGAACGCTTTCATCTGAAGTATTTCCGCTGTGTGGTTGATGATCTCCTGCCATTATGGCTCTTATGTAAGTATTGGTCATGTTACATGTTGTAATCTTTTTATTCGGTATTGTAATGGATGATGTATTTGATACCAGTTCAGTTATGCCTTCCTAACCTGCCAGGCATGGGATCGTGGATATTAACATGCATAACGGGTGTTTTAGGACAACTGGTCCAGGGGCCCCACAGAGGGAAGGCACAGGGCCGGTCACGGTATTGTTCGCGTCTGACCGAAAGGCCTTTGGGTTCCTCATAGGGTCTAACTTATGTATCAACGAGTTATGAATAGGTAAATCACACCCTATAAAGCATCTATGGTAAAACATAATTTTTGTAAGTATAATTAATTTTCTACGATCGTTCTAGTGAGATAAAAGTACTCGTGTTAAAAATATAATTAAGTTTTGAAGTAAGAAAATTGATGATACATATGGAATTCAGTCTATAACATTCTAGAGTGCATGCAAAAAAGCATAATTACTTGAGAATATGTTTTAAAAATTTTAAGTTTTATTTTTTGTACACATGCGAGGCCCAACTATTGTTTTGCCATTAACCGGGCTAATTGGTTGATTAGATATTTAAGTGGTGAAAATCGCAACATATTAGAGGAGAACCTGGTGGAAATCGCAAAAAGTCTGTTCAAGTGGTGTTTTGTGCAACACATGGAGTGGACATGGTGAAATGTGCAATTTCCTCGAAGGGGAGAGAGAAGCTATAGAAATCCATACAAAAACCTGCTTTTCCATCCTTCCTATAATAACAATCCAAAACTGACAATGAGCACGTGGAACCACATGTCAGTGGGTTGCACTTTTTCCTCTCCTTTGTCAAATATCTTCTCTTTTCTTCCCCTACCAACGCATGACCAGCCACCGTCCGCCGCCTGCCCCACCGGTTGCGCATGCATGTCGTCCTCCCACGCAACTTTCCCATGCTGGTCGTTCCCAAGCCAGCGGTGGCGCATGGCCGATCTCGACACGTGATGTCGCTGACTTCCGATGTCGTAGGGTTGCGAGGGCCATGGGCGGGGTGGCTAGCTAGGCTTGTAGGGAACGTGCAGTTGCAGAAGGAGGAGCGCCGGGAGTGGGCGGGGTGAGGGGGAGGTGGCCTAGAGAGGCTTGTCGGTGTCAGGAAGACCCACACCCTCGCGCTTATCGGCCTTCGTCGGCCTCCGTGGTGTGTCAGACGATCTCTTCCCTTAGGCGTGGGCACGCGCGGGAGGAGGCGGCGAGCGGCGGAGTTACGGCGGGCGAAGTGTGAGATGATGGTCCATCACGGTGGCAGCCGGCTTGACGGTGAGGTACGCGGGCGGTTCTTTGGCGGAACCGCGCTCCCAAAAAAATATAGCCCCGTGGCGGCGGTTGTGCTCACACGCGACGAGGATATACGAAATATGTGTCCTCATACTTTGCATATTTGCAAAGTGGAGGTGGCCTCAGCAAGCTTGCTATAATTTTGGATGGGGACCACTTAATTATACAAGGCTGCGGGACCAACATTTTTGAGGCAAAATTCTATATTTTGACTTTTATCAATCCTATCCAAATATACAAATGATGTTGGATATATTCGTTGCACCTAGCTCAAATAGACTATTTGTGGTGTTAGTGTACGTGATCACCTACGTGGAGCCCCATTTTTATAGACTAGACATCAACGTGCGTGGAGTATAGTTTAGCGGCAATAAATTAAGTTCTACGATATTTGAAAACCAAAAATAAGTATATGTGGGGCCATATTTTTAATGACTTGGAAAAGTTCTTTACGGTTTCCAGGTGGAACGGGTGCAATGCATGATGTTATCCACCTCCACCCTCTTTGCATTCCACTTTCAGTCACGGAGATACATCGTGTGCCTCATCTTCGTTAGAGAAGCCGGGGATAGAGATGTAGCCACTCAATAGAAAGATAGAGTCGTCGAGATGCGCCGATCGCCCTCGTAACTAGCTAGCTAGGGCGCCGCCACCTTCGTCGGGTTACATCACCTCTGCGCGCACCGCCCTACTCCCCTCTCTGCATCACCTCCTCGCATGCCATTGCATGCCCACAATCGCGGTCGCATCGCCTTCTCGTGAAGCTTCCACTTTTCACTACAAGAGATCTGATATACTGTGACGAAAACCCTCATGACGATGGTATGGAACATCACGAAATATCATAATGTGTGACTTTTTGCCTATGATCGCCATGTATTTTCAAATATGCAATGACGATCACCCTGTCCGTCATACATTAGCATATTACATGACGATCTATACTTTGGTAATGACGAGCGTGAATAGGTCACAAGCTGGTGAAAATGAACTGCGTTATAATAACTAGATGGGAAATCGTAAGGTGGGATCACATATTGGTGAATCAATAAATAAATATCTTGATAAAACTATAGCCGAGGAAGGAATGTGCGACAAGATTTGGTGATGAACAATTTTGACTAATTTACCTACCAGGCGATCTGTACGTGGAGATATGTTTCATCTTGCTAACTTCGTGTGAATGAAACAGCTGCTTAATCGATCAAGAAAAGAGGGCATAGCTGTACTCCGTACTTGGTGCGATCTATTGAGGTGTACGCACAGTTGAAAAATGCAGAACTATCGATTGAGGAATTTTCCGCAAAAATCCACTTTCCCTCAATTCTCAATATTTCGGCTCACAACACCTTGTGTTCCAACCGTTAGTCACTTGAAAAATATCCAACCCCTATTTTCCCTCCTCTCTTCCCCATTATCGCCACGAACCAGATCCATCGGAGGCGCCCTCGATCCACCCGCCCCGGCCAGGTCGCACAGCGCCCTCCCCCCATCTGCAGTTTAGGGCTTCGGCCCTGCCGTGACCTTCTCCTCCGCGCCCCTACCCACGCTCGAACATCGCCACCCTCCTCACCGGTGGAATAGGAGCCGCCAGCCTCACCCCACGACGTCCTCTGCGCCCTTCCCTAGTTTCCTCCCACGGGTTTCTGTATCCACGAGAACGCCCCTGTACCTACAATCGCGAGTACGCCGCCGGCCCTCCTCCAAGGTAGCCACCTCCTATTCCAACCGTGAGACAATAGTAGCAACAAGCCTTTTGCGAAGATAGCTGGCCGCGTATTCAATTCCAAAGTTATGTTTATATACGTACATAGGGAAAATGATAGTGACTAATGTAGAGATACCTTTTCGTATCAATCTGATCGAAGGATACATATGCTGTTGAGGCAAATTAATAGACATGCTGCGCAACTCCTGGAGTATCTATTATCTAATTGGGTTGGTCACAGAAACCTCGTTGGCAGGATACAACTACATCTTTCGATGTTTGTCCGATCAAATGGGTCACTGAAATTTCTTTACAAACTAAAGTGCAACCATGCAGTTTTCAAATTGGCATATTCATGTGTTTGTTCAGTAAATACCAAGTGCAGTTATGCAATCTATCCCTTTACTTTATAATTTGGTTTGCATATTTCGTTCATGGTACATTAGCTTCCAATCCTCTGCCTTGGCTGATGATGCAGAGAGGAGCATGAGCCAACTCTACATATGTCAAGGAAAAGGTACTGTATGTTAGTTGCATACATAGTAGATGATGCCCTTTTTCTAACCTGTTCACGAGCATGTGTATGTCAGTGTTGAGTCACCAGGCCGTTGATTTTCAGTGGTTTCCTTTCTTTGGTATGGTTATTGGTGGTTCATAAACATTTTAAGGGAAAAGGCAGGAATAGTTGATTTTATGTGTATCAAACAGAGTATCTATGGACAATTTAGGATTATTCTTGACATGTTTTGAAGCATACCAAAATATGCATTTTTTTATAGATCTTATAATAATCTTTAGCTAACTAAAAGAAAGTAGAATTACTTGCTCTTGTGAAGTGAGCTTTTGATTGGAAGTCCTTTAGTATTTTACAAAGTGGTATACATGTTAACTAGCTAAATGAAGCACACATCTCTGTTTTGGGTGTACACTACGATTTTTGCTAGCATAGAATTAGTATGACTATGTTAATGAGTGTTTTATGTGCACGTTTGTTTAAAAGGAATATGGATTTTGGAATTGAAGCGATGTATGCTATCTCTGAAAATTACAGTCCAATCTAGAAGTTAGAACTACTGTAGCAGCTTTCTGTTTATGATCATCTTCTTGTGTATTGTCCCAATAAAGAGTTAAGTGGATTCATGTTGTTAAGACCAGACAGTTGATGAGTTAACTTGTTTATTACAAGTGCAGATTTGTACATGGTAGTCAAATAGTTTCAGATTTAAGTTTCACTCCTGTAAATGTATTGTTGGCATGCTTGTCATTTAAATTGGCAATACATGTGACCTTAAGTGTACAGCTACTGGCATGGTTGATATTTACTGTGTTATTAGTAGATGCAGATTTCAACTTGTTAAGACCATTATTTATGAGTAAATGTTGATTCACCCGGGTTTTTTCCCATTTTGTTTGAATCAGGCAAAGCAAGCTTCTACAAAGCCACAAGGAAGAAAACGTGCGGTCCTACCCATTTCTGCCAACTTGTAATTATTCTACCAAGCTCATTGTATTTCCATGCCTCACACAACATGTCTTCCATTACTTGTGTTTGATCAAGTGTTCTATCCTAATAGAAAAAAAGTGGTATTCGTAATGAACAGGAAAACATGGTTATCTTAATGGTAGTTAACTGGCCTCATTAGTGCTAATCTAAAAATATATATTACCCACACGATCCTGAGTTTCATTATGTATTACTGTTTTTAGAAGGGCCACATGATCCCCCGATTTCATTAAAAAATGATGGCTATAGTTTAGAAAAGTTTGGCACAAGTACTAATTATATGAATTTCTACATCTTGTAGAAAAAGACAAACACAACAATGAGGACCCTAGCCCAATTATGTTTTTAAAGAGACCCATACCAATAGAAAGGTGGGATGCATGAGCGCACCTGCCCTTGAAGCTTATATATGCCCATCTAAGATTTCTCTCTAACTTTGGTTACTTGATAGGTTGTTGCGCACCTGCCCTTGAAGCTTATGTAAATTTCTCTCTAACTTTGGTTACTTGATATGTTGTTGTTGGCTGTATTTATCGTTGCTTGATATGTTGTTGGTTGCATCCTGCTTGCTATGTTGTTGGTTGTTTGTTGTGCTGCTGGTTGTTTTTGCTTGCTGCTTGCTATGTCCTTGGTTGTATGTGTGCTAGTGGAGCTATTTGATGACTTGTTTTTTCTTATTTGCTCCATGAAAGGCAATGATATATTTTGTATGTGTTTACTACGGCTCTTACTATGCTTTTGTAAGTTTAATTGACCATATCACCTTTATCTAACTTGATGAATGATGCTTTTCTTCTACAGATTTATATGGAAACTAAAGAAGTCAAGCACGACTCGGTATTTGGTGCACACAAGGGGCTGCACTTCTAGTAGAGATGCAAAGGAAGCAACATGAAGAAATGAGAACTATGAAAAATAGCCAAGAAGAAAGAATAAAGCATAGAAAAGAAGCAAGATGGGACGTGCCAACGTTATTAGCTTACTTTACACAAACATGCAACTCAAAACTAGGCAACATACTTGATGGTGCGAGGAAGCCATTATTATATGATTGTGCTATTCTAGTATGAACTTAATTTGCTCATCTTAAGTTATCAATTAAATAGTGAAATTTATTTAGTTAATACGATGATATCTGGTTGTGAGCTAGATATATATTGTCATTTCAATGGCAATTAAATATATGTTGTCATATGTATTTACAATTAATTTTAATTCATAATCTAATGTATACATTAAATTTTAAGTTATTTTGCATAATAATTTAAAAATAAATAAAATATAAATGAAAAATAGTTAGAGAACAATGCCCACAAAAAATGGGAAAAAAAAAATTGTTTCCGCCTAAAACATATAGGAAAACTATGCACGAAATAAATATTTATTTTGGGGAAAATCGAAAATAAAAATTATCAATTGAAAAATTATGATTTTCTAAAATAATTAAATGACGTGTCATATGTGACGTCATTCACATCCGTGACGTTTGATGTCTACGTGTGCTTCTATTCTTGTAGATAGTGTTGAACCTCCAAGAGCAGAGGTTTGTAGAACAGCAGCAAGTTTCCCTTAAGTGAATCACCCAAGGTTTATCGAACTCAGAGAGGTAGAGGTTAGAGATATCCCTCTCAAGCAACCATGCAATTAAGATACAAGAAGTCTCTTGTGTCCCCAACACCTAATACACTTGTCGGATGTATAGGTGCACTAGTTCGGCGAAGAGATATAGTGAAATACAAGTAATATGGATGAGTATAAGTAGTAATTGTAATCTGAAATAAAAATGGCAGGAAGCGAACATGTAGCAGAACTTGTTGGAAACGGTGTTTCAATGCTTAGAAACAAGGCCTAGGGATCATATTTTCACTAGTGGACACTCTCAACAATGATCACATAATTGAATAAATAAATGCTACTCTCAAACACTCTCTTGTTGGATGACAAACACCATTCATTGTGTAGGGCTACAAAAGCACACCTCAAGCCGGAGTAAACAAGCTCCACAACTTCATAAAGGAATCACACACGATGCGCACACCGTCACCATCACACCGTGGAGAGTGACTCCGGAGTTCAAAGTAACCTCTAGAGTGCATAATAGACAAGAGTAACATCTACATATTTAACTAGATTACAAAGCTCATGATCACATAAAGATCACACCATGGGAGAGAGATGAACCACATAGCTCCCGAGCCCTCGATGGAGAACTACTCCCTCCTCATCATGGGAGACAACAACGGCGATGAAGATGGCGATGGAGTCGATGGAGATGGATTCGGGGGCACTTCCCCGTCCGGCATGCGGAACAGACTTGTCCCAGAACTTGTCTTCGCGATGGTGGCGGCTACGTAACTTTCGTGGATATATGGTGATTTCCTTAGGGTTTTCTGAGACGAAGGAATATATAGGCGAAGAGCGGCGTCGGGAGCAGGGGTGGCCTCCCCACACCGGGCGCGCCGGGAGGGTGGGTCGCGCCGCCCTGGGGTGGCCCCCTGTGCCGTCTCAGGCTCTTCTTCGATGTTGGAACCCTCCGTGGAAAATAGGCCGTGGGCTTTTGTGTCGTCCAATTCCGAGAATATTTCCTGTGTAGGATTTACTGAAACCAAAAACAGCGAGAAAACAGGGCGCTTCGGCATCTTGTTAATAGGTTGTTCCGGAAAATGCATCAAAATGATATAAAGTATGAATAAATCATGTAGGTATTGTCATAAAACTAGCATGAAACATAAGAAATTATAGATACTTTGGAGACATCAAACATCCCCAAGCTTAGTTCCTACTAGCCCTCGAGTAGGTAAACGATAAAAAGAATAATTTCTGAAGTGACATGCTACCAACATAATCTTGATCAACACTATTTGTAAAGCATATGAGATGAATGAAGTGACTCAAAGCAATGGTATATAGTTTGCTAACAAAAAGATAATGACTAAACAACTGAATCATATAGCAAAAAAAATTCATGAATAGTACTTTCAAGAGAAGTATCAAAAAGTCTTGCATAAGAGTTAACTCATAAGCAATAGATTCTTAATAAAAGGTTTTGAAGAAACACAAAGGAAGATTTAAGTTTCAGCAGTTGATTTCAACTTTCAACATGTATATCTCATGGATAATTGTCAACACAAAGTAATATGATAAGTGCAATAAGTAAACATGTAAGAATCAATGCACACAGTTGACACAAGTGTTTGCTTCTAAGATAGAAAGAAGTAGGTAAACTGACTCAACATAAAGTAAAAGAAAGGGCCCAGAGGGAAGCAGGGATTACTCATGTGCTAGAGCTTTTTATTTTGAAAACATGGAAACAATTGTGTCAACGGTAGTAATAATTCATATGGGTTATGCATAAAACCTCCTATAAGTTGCAAGCCTCATGCATCGAATACTAATAGTGCCCGCACCTTGTCCTAATTAGCTCGGACTTCCATGGATTATCATTGCATTACATATGTTTCAACCAAGTGTCACAAAGGGGTACCTCTATGCCACATGTACAAAGGTCCAAGGAGATAAATCGCATTTGATTTCTCGATTTTGATAGATCTCAACTTGAGGACATCCATACCGGGACAACATAGAAAAAGATAATGGACTCCTCTTTTATGCTTTAAGCATTCAACAACAGATAATATTCTCATAAGAGATTTGAGGATTAATGTCCAAACTGAAACTTCCACCATGATACATGGCTTTGGTTAGTGGCCCAATGTTCTTCTCTAACAATATGCATACTCAAACCATTCAACTCATGGTAAATCTCCCTTACTTCAGACAAGATGAACATGCATAGCAACTCATATGATATTCAACAAAGGTGTAACAGGTTGATGGCGTCCCCAGAACATGGTTACCGCTCAACAAGCAACTTATAAGAACTAAGATACATAAGCGACATATTCATTACCACAATAGTTTTTAGGCTACTTTCCCATGAGCTATGTATTGCAAAGACAAGGAATGAATTTTTAAAGGTAGCACGCAAGCAATTTACTTTGGAATGAAAAATAACACATAGTAGGTAGTTATGGTGGAAACAAATGGCATAGGTTTTGGCTCAAGGTTTTGGATGCACGAGAAGCATTCCCTCTCGGTCAAGGCTTTGGCTAGTAAGGTTGTTTGAAGCAAACACAAGTATAAACCGGTACAAGAAAACTTACACAGAACATATTGCAAGCATTATAAGACTCTACACTGTCTTCCTTGTTGTTCAAACACTTTTACCAGAAACTATCTAGACCTTAGAGAGACCAATCATGCAAACCAAATTTCAACAAGCTCTACAGTAGTTCTCCACTAATAGATTTAAACTACATGATGCAAGATCTTAAACATGATCTACTTGAGAGCTCAAAACAATTGCCAAGTATCAAATTATTCAAGACAATATGAAGCATTTTATGTTTCCAACCAAATAACAATAAGTATAAGTGTTGCGGCTTTCAGCTTTCGCCATGAACATGAAAAACGAAGAACACGAGTGTTCAAATGAAAAAGCGGAGCGTGTCTCTCTCCCACACAAGGATTGCTAGGATCCGATTTTATTCAGAGAATGAATATAACAAAACGAAAATAAAAGCACACAGACACTCCAAGTAAAGTACATAAGATGTGATGGAATTAAAATATAGTTTCACTAGAGGTGACCTGATAAGTTGTTGATGAAGAAGGGGATGCCTTGGGCATCCCCAAGCTAAACGCTTGAGTCTTCTTGAAATATGAGGGGATGAACCAGGGGCACCCCAAGCTTAAACTTTGCACTCTTCTTGATCATATCATATCATCCTCCTCTCTTGATCCTTGAAAACTTCACACCAAACTCAAAGCATTCTCATTAGAGGGTTAGTGCATAATCAAAAATTCACATATTCAGCAAGGACACAATCATTCCCAACACTTCTAGACATTACCCAAGGCTATTGAAATTTAATGGAGCAAAGAAATCCACTCAACACAGTAAAAGAGGCAATGCGAAATAAAAGGCAGAATCTGTCAAAACAGAACAGTCCGTAAAGACAATTTTTCGAGGCACTTAACAAGCTGAGATGGAAAAGCTCCGGTTGAACGAAAGTTGTGTACATATCTGAGAATCGCATGAATTTTTTCAGGATTTTACGAGTTTCCTACAGAGAGATCAACTCAAATTCGTGACAGCTAAAAATCTGTTTCTGCGTAGAAATCCAAATCTAGTATCAACTTTCCTATCAAAGACTTTACTTGGCACAACAATGAAATAAACATGATAAGGAGAGGTTGCTATAGTAGTAACAACTTCCAAGACACAACAAAACAGTAGCAAAATAAAAACATGGGTTATCTCCCAAGAAGTGCTTTCTTTATAGCCATTAAGATGGACTCGTAATTTTAATGATGCTCTCACAAGAAATAAGAGTTGAAGCAAAAGAGAGCATTAAAAGCAAATAAGAAACACTTTTAAGTCTAACCCCTTCCTATGAAAAGGAATCTTGTAAATAAACAAGTCATGTAAGCATAGAAAGGCAACACAAGCGCAACTTCAAGATTCTCAACATAAAGAGGGGAAACTTAATATTATTAAGATGCATATAACCATGTTTCCCTCTCTCATAATAACTTTCAGTAGCATCATTGATGAAATACACAATATAACCATCACTTAAAACATTCTTATCATGGTTCATATGCATAAAAGTATCATTATTTTTGGCATAAGAAAAACTCTTCTCATTAATAGTACTTGGAGCAGGGTCATTATCAAGAATTTGAATATGGTAAACAAGTTGCATACTAAGGGAATGTTTTTTGGCAATCCCATCATAATTATGACAAGTTTCATAAGGATAATTATAACCTGTGTCATAGCCATCTCTATAACGATTATCTAAACCCGAAGATATAATATCATCATTTTCACTAAAAGTAAAGGTCTCAAATATAGGATCTTCAAGCACAACATCCCCAAGCTTAGAGCTTTCAATATCATCGTTTGAGGGAACATGGATAGTGCTAACATCATTACTTTCATAATCGGTACCAAAGAGATTTTCAGTATCAAAAGTAGTGTGCTCTTCCAAATCATGATCACTAATATAGGTAAAGGGCATAGGAAGATCATTGTACTCAGATTCATTATCATAATAATCATTAGGAGCAACATACTTACGGTTACCTATCATTATCTCATACACGCGGGGATATGCCGTTACCTCTTTCTTTTTATTCCCCTTCTTCTTCGTTCCCTTCTTCTTCTTCTTTTCCTCTTTAGGAGGGAGAGGCTTGAAAGGAAGCTTCTCCACATAACCTGGTTTATTATTAGAAACAATAGAAGAAACTTGGGAGGATACCTCTCTTTCATTAATAAGAGCAAAACACATATTAGTCCTATCATATTTTGGCAAAGTGTCATCTTCTATAATATTTTGTATGTAAGTATTTGTGTGGCAATTATCAATGCAATAAGAAAGACACCCATGCAGGACACTATTAATATCAAGAGCACTCATATCCACCAAAGAAGTTTTTCTCAATAACTCTTCACACCCCAAAAATAATGTAAGTTCATCATGCTGATTAGGAATGATTTCATCATCACAATACAAATTTGCAGCACTCATGAGGTTCGAATTATCATTGGAGGAGCATTGAAAATTAAAATGACCCACTCTATGGCAAAGTTCACAAATAAAAGGATAGAGGGCACAAACTTTTTCACTAAGATCATCTAGAGCCCTAGACCACTTTCTAGTTTTCATTCCTGTGATGGATACAATATTCTTCTTCAATTTTATTCTTTTCACAAGGTCTATGAACTCCACAAAAATTAACATGCTTATAGGAAATAACATTTTCAGAAGTTTGAGCATGTTCATTGCAATCATTAATAACAGTTTCATCCTTCATGCTGATGTCTTTAAAAGGTTCATGATACATGTACCAATTTTATTTAGGAACATTAATATGAGAAGCAAAGGCTCTATAGCAATCGACCATAATTTGAGGATCAAGACCATATTTAGCACTAAGCTCTTGAAAATCAGCAGTTTGAGCGAAAGACTTAATGCAATCATACTCGTAGTTTATACCTGATTCTTTACCTTTGTCATTCTCCCAATCTTCAGTATTGCTTTGAATTCTTTCAAGAAGATCCCATCTAGCTTCAACCTCCTTGCTTGTGAAAGATCCCTCCAAACAGGCATCTAGATAGTCCTTGTGGTGTCCTGAAAGCCTTGCATAAAAATTATTAATAATAACATTACGGGGGAGCTCATGAATGGGACATTTGAGCATTAGTGACTTCAATCTCCCCATGCTTGGGAAATACTCTCTCCATCACGAGGATAAAAGTTATAAATGTAATTCCTATCAACATGCACTTCATGAGGAGGATAAAATTTAGAATAAAAGAGAGGTACAATTTCCTCCCAACCAATAGATCGACCATTCTTCAGCATCTTATACCATTCCGCAGCTCTGCCCTTCAGAGATATAGAGAATAGCTTCCTCTTAACTTGGTCCTTTGAAATACCTGCACTCTCGAACAACTCGCATAATTCATGTATAAAGAGTAAATGATCACTAGGATGGACAGTCCCATCTCCAAAATAGCAATTGTTCATAGCAAGTTTAACAATTTTCATAGGTATCTTGAAAGGAATACTTTCAGTAGGTGGATTTAAAATATCACAAGCATCATTAGAGTTATCGCATATGGGAGATAAAGTATTATCAGAGCAAATTTTCTCCCCTAAAGCTGGGAAGCTAAAAAGATCATAAAAACTAGCTTCCCCAAGCTTAGAATTTTCCATAGCATTAGCAGTAATTGCGTTCATACTAATAACATTGCTACTAGCATGCAAATAAGGTTCCATAGGTTTTTTAATTTTCGCATCAAACAATTTTCTAACTCAGGAAAAAGATTAAAAAGCTCACTAAATTTTTTGTTTTCCATTATGCCTAACTAGTGAAAAATAAAAACAAGAAACAAAAAGGTAAAATTGCAGAATCTAAAGGAGATACCTTTGAGCACTCACACACCGGCAACAGTGCTAGGAAATAGCTTAGTAGTCGGAGGATGTGAATACCTTTTACCTTGCCTCCCCGGCAACGGCGCCAGAAAATAGGTTGATGTCTACGTGTGCTTCTATTCTTGTAGACAGTGTTGGGCCTCCAAGAGGAGAGGTTTGTAGAACAGCAGCAAGTTTCTCTTAAGTGAATCACCCAAGGTTTATCGAACTCATGGAGGTAGAGGTCGGTGATATCCCTCTCAAGCAACCCTGCAATTAAGATACAAGAAGTCTCTTGTGTCCCCAACACACCTAATACACTTGTCAGATGTATAGGCACTACAAGAAAAGTTCTAATAGACAACGTCTCAAAATCGTCGCTAAGGTATTTTTCGTCGCCTATGGGCCTAACGACGATATGGGTTCATTGTGGAAACTGCGTCACGCAAAGTCCTGCACGATTTTTCGGTCCGTCGCGCGCGCCCTTCCGTCACGGAAAATCGGACCGTTGCGAAGTGTTCGGGAGCCCGTTGACTTGACATCATGCAAACGACACGTGGCGACGCAGTTAACTGCTTAACGGTGTTAACGGCCGAAACCCCGTGGTAGATGGTAGGCCCACACGAGGCCTGCCACGTCTTAGCGGGCCGGCCATAAGTTTGCGGGTCGGGCCAGCTAACTTAGTTTGACCGGTCAACTATAGCTGGGTTGGTCCATTAGTTACGTGGGCGGGCCTAACCTCTAAGGTTGACTGGTCAAAACTTTAATGGGCCGACCCACTAAGCATGTGGGCGGGCCGAATGCACTCGTTTGCCGGTCAACGAGGCAGAGCGGCCCACAAGACATTTGGGACCCACGTTCCTGTTATCGGGCCGGCCCATTTATAAAGTGGGGTCCACCTTAAAGCAAGTGGGCCGGCCCACGAAGTTATTGGGCCAGCCCAGTTAGCTTGTGGGTCCCACTTTCCTGGTACGGCCCATTTAGTACGTGGGGTCCACATTTGATCAAATGGGCCGGCCCAACAAGCAGTGGGGGGCCAAAAGCAAGGTGGGTCCAACTTTCTGTTAATGGGCGTCCATTGTGGGGTCCACCATATACCAAGTGGTCGAAAAACACGTGGGTCCGACTTTCCGGTTAAAGGGTGGCCCATTTAGTATGTGGGGTCGACCATATAGCAAGTGGCGGCCCAACAAGTTAGTGGGCGGGCCAAAAACACAGTGGGTCCACCTTCCAGTTAAGGGCCGGCCCATTTAGTATGTGGGGTCCACCATATAGCAAGTGGGCCGGCCCAACAAGATAGTGGGCCGGGCCAAAAGCACAGTGGGTCCCACTTAAAAGGAAGCCCATTTAGTATGTGGGTCCACCATATAGCAAATGGGCCGCCCAACACGCTAGTGGGGGGCCAAAAACACATGTGGGTCCCACTTTCCTCTTAAAGGGCCGGCCCATTTAGTATGTGGGGTCCACCATAGCAAGCCGGCCCAACAAGATAGTGGGCCGGGCCAAAACACAGGTGGGTCACTTTCCTTTTAAGGGCCGGCCCATTTAGTATGTAGGGTCCACCATATAGCAAGTGGTAGGCCGGCAAGATAGTAGTAGGGCCAAAAACACGATTGGGTCCCACTTTCCTCTTAAAGGGCAGCCCATTTAGTATGTGGGGTCCACCGTATAGCAATTGGGCTGGCCCAACTAGTTAGTGGGCCGGCCCAGTAGTGGGTGGGGTCCACCTTAAAGCAAGTGGGCCGGCCCAATTAGAGTGTGGGGTCCACAGTAAATCAAGTGGGCTGGCTCAATAAGTAAGTGGGCCAGCCCGTTTAGTTGCTGTTTATATGCCGGCATAATAGGCGCTTTAGGATTTTGCGGCCCACATATGTGATTTCGGTTAATTGGGCCGTTTAAGTGATGGGAATTCGTGATTTAGATACTGAGAATATTTACGCAGCATTGATTTCTGTCGGATAGCCTCACTTACCACAAGCACCAAAGAAAAAATGCGCGAAAGAACTATAAAAACTAACTAAATATTACATCAGCTGCAAGGCTTTGAAAAAATATTACAGAACCCAGAGAAATTGAATGGTAATTAAACCTAGCAATACAATGAAGCGATCCGGCAATCTTTTAAGTTGTCCATGCAGCACCTATATCTGAAACAAAGACATTACAAGTTAAGACAGCAACAATGGAAAGGCAATGACACTACAATATTGTTTGCCAAAGAATTTGGAACTCATCATTTCTTCGTTATAACAAGATCATTGTAATGCGCACAATAAGCAAACAAAGAGTGCATGCCGCATACCAACAGCCAATATAACAGAGCATGTTAGAATGAAACAGCAGACTTACTACCGTCGAGTCCCATGCAAACCAACATGTTCAGGGAGTACAAAATTGGCATGAACAACATAGTAGCAGGCTATAAATTTTGTAACAACGACTGAGCAAGATGAAGTTATGATGGCTACATCTACAGAGCAGGGAATGTAAACCAAAAATAGAAGTTACGATGGCAAAAGCTAAAGAGGAGGGAATGTGAACCAACATGTGCCAAGTGCAATTACTTCATTTTGGCCGTGAACTAAATAATACTCCTGAACTTGTAGTGAAGGGGATGCAAATCAAGATGTTTCGGGATATAAACTTGTAATGAGCAACACATAGAGGATAGTTAATGCTGGAGCTTAGGATGGACCAGATACAGAATATAGTGGGATCACCTATGAACTTGTATAAGAGGGAATGCAAACCAATATGTTCAACATTCCATATGTGAGCGTCATGCCAAGTCAGAGAAACAAGTCAATAATGCAGCTTTTGAAGAACAAGATGGCATGCAAAATTATTATCTAGTAATATGACAAGTTTATTTGTACTACAGGCTAGATAGCAGAGTGATAGCATGCCAAACTAAGTCCTTACTTTGTTAGCTTACAATGAAGTAGATACAAAACAATGGCATCACCTGTAGTACAGGGAATGCAAGCCAACATGTTCATGGAGTAAAAATTGGCACAAACAACATAGTAGCAGGCCATAATTTTTGTAACAACGACTGAGCAAGATAAAGTTATGATGGCTAGATCTACAGAGCAGGCAATGTAAACCAAATATAGAAGTTACGATGCCAAAAGCTATAGAGCAGGGAATGCGAACCAACATGTGCAATTACTTAAAATTGGCCATGAACTAAATAATAGCAGGATGTTACTATAATACCTATAATTTTTGTAACAACGGAGCAAGATAGAAGTTATGATGGCTACATCTACAGAGCAGGGAATGCAAACCAAAATGTTCAATTGCTTAAAGTTAGCAATGAACTAGAAAATAGCAAGGTGTTAAGGTCATAGCTAGGAATGAACTAAAAGAGCTTCAGACAAACAAGCATCTGAACCCAGAACATGGCGCTAAAACAAGGGACTTACATTAGGAGAAGCACTCTGTGGGAGTCACAGCAGATCTTCCTGGGGTTGATAGATCCGGTGATGAAGTACGCTACATGTGCTACTTGGGGTTGGAGAGATGGCCATTACACTTCATGGTTACTCATCTCATCTGCAAAAACGTAACGGCGTGTCGTTAGCACAAACAGGTTCCCGCAAGATTAAACAAGAACTTGCAGGCAAGCAATAGAAAAGCGACAGTAGAAGAGTTTAGATCATGCACGGCGCGGTGAAGCAGATCCGGTTCATGCACAGCGGTGTCGGTGAGCAAGATCCGATGCGGTGGACGACGGATCCGGCGAAGCGGCTCCGGGGGTGGACGATACCGCAGCTGAAGCGACTGCGGTAGACTGCTGGATGAGCATGTGGTTTCGAGGTTCGGCGGGGATGATCCGGTCCGGTTGATGACGGCGTCGATGAAGCGGTTCCGGCAGGCAGCCGGATGACGAGGATCGCGAGGCCTCGGGTAGGCCAGGGAAGTCCGGCGGGGATGTTCCGGTGCGGAGGTCGTGGAGGTGGGAGAGAGAGCGACTTGGGAAGTTCCGGTGGGTGGACTGAGGGAAATGAATTTTTTTCGGTTAGTTTCCGGGGCTAGGGAGGTGGTGATCGAAAAAAATGACGGGTAGACCCCCCACCAACCGACTTATACATGGACATTGTTGTCATCTTTACGAGGGTAGAATGGGAAGTTAGAAGCGTGTGAAATATTTGTATTTTTCGGGCGGGAAGTTTTGCCGCTGGAATGAGATTTCGAATTTGGCTACAGTCCAAGTAATACAAAAATATGAGACCGTACTAGTACGGCCAAATGTCACATCAAGTCATCATCACGTTGAAAATCGGTTACCACGATCATAATCATGATGTATCTTGAAAATCCATTTTGAAAAGCCCTTCCGAAATAGGATTGTAGGAGATTTTGCAGCTTGACTGAGAATTGATTTTGAATAAGGCTATGGTCTAAGTAAAAAAAAATCTTCGAAAAGGGGATATGACCCCAGCCTCTGCATCGTGGTGATGCACACGGCCTTTATTAATAATCCAGTCGCAACAAAAGTATGTTGTACAGATGGTCTAAGTAATATACTCGTGATTGTAATATAGAGATGACAAGTCAGGTAAGCACAGTGCTTAAGTAGTGCAAAACGTAGAAGAAAAATCAGGAAAATGTAACAAATACTGTACGTATTTACTGTAGCAATCACTGTATATTTTTACTGTATAAAAAATCGTATAAATATTTAAAAAAGATAGTCATAATTTTGATTGTTACTAATTATTGTAAATGCATATGGCTTACATATATTATGGAAGTTAATTTAGATCAAATTAGACTTAATCATGTAGATGTGGAGAAGGAAAATTAGAGAGGTGTAGCTTGCACGTTAGAGGATCTGCTTCCGGGGTAGACCATGCTACTTAGACTACTCATAGTGGGAGTAACTAAGGAGTATTAACATAGAGCTACATGCATTGCCAACCTACGCAGCACCGATACGGATACGTGTATCCGTATCGGATCTATACGATACGTAAATACGGCATTTTGAAAATGCGCGGATACAAGGATACCTTTTAATAGCTTTCTAAATTAGAAATAAATTTACACCAATACATTGATACAACGGCATTTTGTATTGCTCCACAACCCTTGATTTATCTAAAATTGTAACATAAATAACTTCACAGTAGAATGTTAGGATTTGTAGCTTGCTCCTGGCTTACTGGTTGCTGCCTGGCATCGGCTGCTTGCTGCAGCCGCCAGTCAAGCTTCTTGGCTCTTGCGCTGAGACGGAAAAGTTGTCGGCTCTCCGCCAGCTAGGTCGCCACCTGCTACTGGGTGCAGATCTAGTACTGCCACCACAAGAGGAAGGAGGCAGCTGTGTCGGGGTCTCGGGGGAGGGTGGGAATTGGCAAGGGAGGGTTAAAAAAGAGGTTAGGATTTTTCATCTGGGCTGGACCGTATCGGATCTGTGTCCAAACCGTATCGGAATAGGTATCTGAATTATTATCAATTATTTTTAATTCGTTAATTTAGCGATACGTCAAAAACCATAGGGATACGGTATCCGAGCCGTATCCGTATCGGATACCGTATCGACACGGACACGGCCTCTGTGCCCCGTATCCGTGCTAGCGTTGCCAACTAGGCAAATTGATGACATGGCATGATATTAAATGAAGAAAGAGATGGTTGTGGTAAGTGGTAACTAGCTATGTTACCATAACACTTCTCAAGATAGAATGAGTCTACATGCTAACTAATACACTCATGCATGATAGTACTACATCTAAGTTACTATGCATTATGAAGGTAGTAACATAGAGTAGCAACAATTCAGTATAAGACAATACTAACATAGTTTCCATAAAGTACTTCTATCACATAAGAAAACAAAAGATCTAGATGATGACCCAAGAAACAACTTCCATGTATATAATAACAATCTATTGACCATATGGCGGCTTTTGCATCACCCTATCAAAATCATCTGCCTTCAAACACGAGAGCAGAATGTCGACACGTGCTTCAACATGTTCCAAGATCCTCTTGATGATCTCATGGACATCTGCATCAGCCGAATTGGAATCAAAGTTGTCAGCCACTAGCTTCTGCTGAAAAAGAAACATCAGTGTTGAAGGCGTCGATCTTAGGAGTCCCCACATTTCATTACTTGCAAGACCAAGATGATCAAATTCCCTTTACTTCATAAGAATGTCTGGATCGCTGGCACGATCGAAATCTTTGCTAGTACCCTCCTTTGGCCGAATTCAAATTTGCATCAGATCTTGGTGCCCATGCCTTTGGTATATGCGGGTAATTTTTTGCCAATATGTCGTGCATTGCACATAGCGTCCTACTGTACAGGGGTACTTCTACATATCTTCTTCCAAATATAATTTAATTTATTTCGGTTTGGATTCAATTTGTTTCAAAATTCTCTGGTATACCATTTGTATTGGTAGGAGATGCAGCTTTGAATTTTAATCATTGTTTCTAGGTGCCACACTTGCAGGGTACAGTCAAGGATTTTATCCAATGTTTCATGTCTTGACATATCCTTTTCGTAATGGAGGTTGAGACCCCCAGCCTCTGCATCAAAATGATGCACATGGATTTTTTTAGTATGGTATTCAACAAAATATGATAAGATGCAAAAATCAAACCTTGGACAAATATGACACATGCTCACTTGGGTAGAAAGCCAATCAAACTGATACAAATTACATTGCAGAGTCCTTGCATGTTAAACTATATATTGCCAAACACCACATATATTAAGGGATACATATTAATTTCGATACTACAACTTTTATGATAGAAGATTTGTAACTACAAACGTTGTGGGCTGTGGCTGCCCTCCTCAATCTACTCACTTGTCTCATCGGCAACCGTCTCCACCTCTCTACATGCACATATGGGTACAACTTCTTCACACCCGAAGAAGATTACTTGTTTCCTGTCATGCTCCGCCACTTGTAGTAGGTGTGCTCCTTTTTCAGAGATGAATTCTCTTTTAGGATGGAGATGTTCTCCTTTTTCAGAGATGAGTTCTCTTTTAGGATGGAGATGTTCTCCTTCGATAGAGATGAGTTCTCCTTTGATAGAGATGAGTGCTCATTCAAGAGTACGGCATACTCATTCCATAGCTTCACAGCACGGTTTACCAGATGTGCGTTCACATCTCGGAGCTTGGACGCATGGTCAATCAACTCGCGCGACTCATCCAGGAGCGACCGCCGGATTACTTGCATAGACGCTTCATGTTGTCGTCCTTCATTAGATGGTAGATTCACAGAGCGACCCTGTGTGACACATGATATTATACTAATAAAGTGCAAGAGTGTAACTTCAATAGTAATATAGTACTCCGAAAGTTTGCAGGACTTAAACTTCAATACTCCTAGTAATATGTACAAGACTAACTTCAATAGTAATTGTAATATGTATAAATTTCAATTGCAATACTGTAGTAATATGAGTACTCCGGAGCTTGGAGCAATAAAGTTTCAAACTAAGAACGAAACATGAACTAATAAAGTTTGCCCTATGCATCAATCGATGGAGAGGCTGGATCTCAAGTTCGAAAGGGGGAAAAAGACTGCAGTGAAGTTTGAAGTTTGCATTGAAGTTCGAATGTGGTAATGCAGCTACTCAGTGAGTAATATCTGGGTCTTTCTTAATAAGAACACATTTTATCTGTTTGGCAGGAGAGTATTGGACAGGATCAGAGTCGCGGGGATCCTCAGGAAACACTTCCACGCACGTCGGGTGGACGTGGAACCGCAACACCTCTATGCTCTCGCGTTTCTGGTCGTTGCACATACGTGCTCCGATTGCTGCTTCTCCTTCCAGGCCTCCACCCCGTTCTAGCATGGATCAGGCTGAGGGATTGATTCCAATGCAAAATTACAAGTCCTGAGGCCTGCTGGCATGGATTACGTGAATAGAAATTGGACGCTTCACTAATAAGGCCCGAGGAACCCCTCAAAAAATAAAACTAATAATGCCCCAGGCCAGGCTATCTCTCAGGTTGTCCTGATCTGCCGCAAATACTCACGCCAAAACATGGTGAATGAAGTATTTTGCACCAAATCCCCTCCAAATAATACTCAGTAGGGGGCTAAGTAGTTTTAAACCAATGATTAAACTACATGAACCACTGACCTCGAAGCTCTTCTCCTTGGAGAGGACCGACTCCCCGGCGACGGCGAGGTTGTCTTGCAGCTGCAGCAGGACTGTCACGTCTGAGCCCACGGAGAGGTCGTTGATCCGCTGCCGCTTGGTGGGCACATCAGACTCAACGGCGAGGCCGCCATGCGCCTGCTGCAGCAGCTGTAGGGGGGCGTGCGAGTTGGCGGCGAGGTCCTGTAGTTGCTGCTGGGGGATTACGACGGTGGGCCGCACACCTAACAGGCCCCCTAGTCCACTCGTGGGATTCATCGCCGGAAGATGGGGGTGCAGGGAGGCGCTAATACAGAGGTTGTGGATGGTACAGCCGCCGACGAGCACTGTACAGGTTGGGGCTATAGGATTTTGAAGATGAATGGGGAGAGGCGGCAGGGGCCTATAAATCGAGAGGGGAGGTAGCGAGAATTCCCGCACGGGATTCAAATTTACCCCACTGCAATTCATACAAGGTGTTGAAATTTTCTTTAACTAGGGAGTAGGGATCACACCGAAGGAGACGAAGCGAGAGCAGTCACGGGGCCCCTCTTATCTTATTTATGGTGTCTGACCTTTTAGGTGATGTTGACTGTTGTGCAGGGTTTGTCAATGCGCAGGAGGTGCGAGCGAGGCGACAATTTGAGAGAGAGAGAGGGACAACCGAAGGATCCTGAAGGACCTAGAATTCCACTACGCATCGAGCACGGTTTATAACAGCACACGAAATAAACGGAAATTACATCTAACTCCTAACTTGGTGAGAGAGTGTTTTTTGCGAAAGAGAGAGTCTTGAGGCGTCTTCTCTTGACAAAGACGATTGGCATTTTGCCTACCTACCACAGTGACTTGTGCTCACCGGAAGTGTGGGACCTCACGCATGGGAACCACACGTAAGTGACAGACCTGTCGGTGTCATAACTCGGGTGCTTATTATACTGTATTAGTACAAAGTTTCCTATGGTTCAAAAAAGGCAATCAAAAGGCATGGATTGTTCATCATTTTCTACATAGCTAGGGAAAATACCATACTGCCATACTAGTGTTTTAGAAAATAGCCCTTCAAATAGTTTGGCAACATGTTGGACTTCGTCCAGCTTAATTTCTCCCCACATGTGAGCTTGGTACTAGTACTACACAAGAACCATGTCAAACTTTTGAATTAGGGCCCAAGTTTATGTATATATTTGCAACTTTTCACTCACGCATCAAAACTTTGCAAAATATGTGCATTTTGGGTTGTCGCACATATAAATGTGCCTTGACTTGTCTACCACCAATCCAATTTTCATTTGTGGGGAAACATGTGACAAGATACATCATGCCGAAGTTTTGTACTAGGACAAGGACACGCTCAAACTAAACACGGTAATAGGCGATACAACATCGCACACATAAATAGACGACATGTATAGAATCATACATTTTTTGAACACAGAAAAGTCCCGAAGGACCTGGCGGCACTGCTTTTATATTATGACGGTGGGATTACAGATTGCAAGGAGAAATCTCTAAGTAAAAGGAAACTACAGAAAAGACATCCAAAAGTACAAAAAGAACCCTAGATCTAGAAAAGGAAACTCCATCTGATCCTTCTCCAACGAGCTCAGATTTTAGCCTCGAAGCGCGATCATCTTCTCCATCGAGACCGGCAAGACCATCCACCTACCGTCTCGTTGGCTTATGCTCGCACGTCCGCTCGTGTTGCAAGTATTCGAGCAAGTCGCCGCTCATGTCGCAACCATCGTTGCTGCAATCTACCTTAAACAGGGAGGGATATCTATTAATCGAACTGCTTCCTCCTACGTCTTCGAGGATGCCGTCGCATCTCGGGCACGCGAGACTGGGCAGGTTTCTTACGCAGCTTCCGCATGTAAGGTGCCCTCGCCCATCCCTGCGAACGCACTGCTTAATACAAGGAAATTAACATGACTGTTGGCCAAAAGAAAAATACAGTTGGGTGGAACCTAACGAAGAAAGTACTAACCTGGTATAGTGGACGCCGTGCTATTTGAAAGCACAAACCGCAGGTGAACGATATTCTCGCCCCATTCGGTTGGAGAAAACATCCACTGGTAAACTCCATGACTTCAGACGAGAGACTTTCACCTTGCAAGACGCCCTGGCATCCCGGGCACGCGCGACCGGACAGTATCCTAGAGCAGCTGCCGCATACCAACTTCTGGCACCCACGGCACTGCTTAATACAAGGAAATTAACACGACTGTTGGCCCAAATTAAAATACATCTGGATGAACCTAGTGAAGAAAGTACTAACCGACGATATTGCAGGAGGTTGTATGGGTTGAGAGCACACTCTGCAGCTGAACAGTCTTCTCAATTTAGCAAAGTCGACAGAAACTCTAATGCTACCAGGGGGAACCTCCATGCCCAACGATTCTAAATGGAATATGAATTTAGAGGATGGGAAGGAGATAGGGATAGAGGGTTGTAGTCTTCGACTTGTATATAATATATAGGCGAGGGAATTGCAGATTCCACCACCTCCTACTTCGTACCTACTCCACTTCATAATTTATCTTGGAAAACCCGCATGTACACTTATTTGTGGACGGAGGGAGTATTTTGCACAACAAACCTTGTTTATCAACTTGAATATGCTTACTATATGACATAAGAAGACTATGTACTTTGGTTTTTCATTTTTCTGATTTTTTTAGTTTTTTGCCCATTTGAATCTTGGTCAAATCCTAGGTTTGACCATGATTTAAACAGGTTTATAACATGAAATGAAAAATAAGCATTGATCCTTCTTAGTCACTCTAAAATGAAGCTTTTGGGATGTTCTTGAAATTTCCATGTTTGAAACCCAAAACGACTTCACTTCATGCTAGACTTCATAAGATCGATCGAGTTTAGGGTTAGGGTAGATACATGATTTGTATGGTTTGAATATATCCAACCCTTGTTAATTTATCAACTTGAATGCTTACTATATGACATAAGAAGACTATATGATTTTGTTTTTCATTTTTCTGAATTTTTTTGAATTTTATGCACATTTGAATATTTTGGTCAAATCCTAGGTTTGACAAAGATTTAAACAAGTTTAAAATATGACAATGAAAAGGTAAGCATGGATCCTTCTTATTCACTCTAAAATGAAGCTTTTGGGATGTTCTTGAAATTTCCATGTTTGAAACCCAAAACGACTTCTCTTCATGCTAGACTTCATAAGATCGATCGAGTTTAGGGCTAGGGGGTAGATACATGATTTGTATGGTTTGAATATGTCCAACCCTTGTTAATTTATCAACTTGAATGCTTACTATATGACATAAGAAGACTATATGCTTTTGTTTTTCATTTTTCTGATTTTTTAATTTTATGCACATTTGAATCTTTTGGTCAAATCCTAGGTTTGACAAAGATTTAAACAAGTTTAAAATATGACAATGAAAAGGTAAGCATGGATCCTTCTTAGTCACTCTAAAATGAAGCTTTTGGGATGTTCTTGAAATTTCCATTTTGAAACCCAAAACGACTTAATTCATGCTTCTTCATAAGATCGAGTTTAGGGTTAGGGGTAGATACATGATTTGTATGGTTTGAATATGTCCAAACCTTGTTAATTTATCAACTTGAATGCTTACTATATGACATACGAAGACTATATGCTTTGGTTTTCATTTTTCTGATTTTTTATGAATTTTATGCCCATTTGAATCTTTTGGTCAAATCCTAGGTTTGACAAAGATTTCAACAAGTTTAAAATAAGAAAATGAAAAGGTAAGCATGGATCCTTCTTAGTCACTCTAAAATAAAGATTTTGGGAGGTTCTTGAAATTTCCATGTTTGAAACCCAAAACCACATCTCTTCATGATTGACTTCATAAGATAGAGTTTAGGGTTAGGGGTAGATATATACATGAGTTGTCTGGTTTTAATATGTCTAGACCTTGTTTATCAACTTTAATGCTTACTATATATATGACATAAGAATGCTATGTGCTTTGGTTTTTCATTCTTTTCTGAATTTGTATGACCATTTGAATCTTGGTCAAATCCTAGGCGGTTTGACCAAGATGTAAACAAGTTCAAAACATGAAAATGAAAACGGAAGTTTGTATCCTTATTAGTAACTCTAAAATGAAGCTTTTGGGATGTTCTTGAAATTTCCATGTTTGAAACCCAAAACGACTTCTCTTCATGCTAGACTTCATAAGATCGACAGGGGTAGATACATGATTTGTCTGATTTGGATATATATATCTAGACCTTGTTTATCAACTTTAATGCTTACGATATGACATAAGAAGACTATGTGATTTGGTTTTTCATTTTTCTGATTTTTTTGAATTTTGTGCCCACCCATTTGTATCTTTGTCAAATCCTAGGTTTGATAATGATTTAAACAAGTTTAAAATATGAAATGCAAAGGTAAGCATGGATCCTTCTTAGTCACTCTAAAATGAAGGTTTTGGGAGGTTTTTGAAATTCCCATGTTTGAAACCCAAAACCACTTCTCTTCAAGCTTGACTTCATAAGACAGAGTTTAGGGTTAGGGGGTAGATACATGATTTGTCTGGCTTGAATTGTCTAGACCTTGTTTATCACCTTTAATGCTTACTATATGACATAAGAAGACTATGTACTTTGGTTTTCATTTTTCTGATTTTTTTGAATTTTATGCACATTTGAATCTTTTGGTCAAATCCTAGGTTTGACAAAGATTTAAACAAGTTTAAAATATTACAATGAAAAGGTAAGCATGGATCTTTCTTAGTCACTCTAAAATGAAGCTTTTGGGATGTTCTTGAAATTTCCATGTTTGAAACCCAAAACGACTTCGCTTCATGCTAGACTTCATAAGATCGACCGAGTTTAGGGTTAGGGGTAGATACATGATTTGTATGGTTTGAATATGTCCAAACCTTGTTAATTTATCAACTTGAATGCTTACTATATGACATACGAAGACTATATGCTTTGGTTTCATTTTTCTGATTTTTTATGAATTTTATGCCCATTTGAATCTTTTGGTCAAATCCTAGGTTTGACAAAGATTTCAACAAGTTTAAAATTAGAAAATGAAAAGGTAAGCATGGATCTTCTTAGTTACTCTAAAATAAAGCTTTTGGGAGGTTCTTGAAATTTCCATGTTTGAAACCCAAAACCACATCTCTTCATGATTGACTTCATAAGATAGAGTTTAGGGTTAGGGGTAGATATATACATGAGTTGTCTGGTTTTAATATGTCTAGACCTTGTTTATCAACTTTAATGCTTACTATATATATGACATAAGAATGCTATGTGCTTTGGTTTTTCATTCTTTTTGAATTTGTATGACCATTTGAATCTTGGTCAAATCCTAGGCGGTTTGACCAAGATGTAAACAAGTTTAAAACATGAAAATGAAAACGGAAGTTTGTATCCTTATTAGTAACTCTAAAATGAAGCTTTTGGGATGTTCTTGAAATTTCCATGTTTGAAACCCAAAACGACTTCTCTTCATGCTAGACTTCATAAGATCGACAGGGGTAGATATACATGATTTGTGTACGTGGTTTGGATATATCTAGACCTTGTTTATCAACTTTAATGCTTACGATATGACATATAAGATGACTATGTGATTTGGTTTTTCATTTTTTATGATTTTTTTGAATTTTGTGCCCACCCATTTGTATCTTGGTCAAATCCTAGGTTTGATAATGATTTAAACAAGTTTAAAATATGAAATGCAAAGGTAAGCATGGATCCTTCTTAGTCACTCTAAAATGAAGCTTTTGGGAGGATTTTGAAATTCCCATGTTTGAAACCCAAAACCACTTCTCTTCAAGCTTGACTTCATAAGACAAAGTTTAGGGTTAGGGGGTAGATACATGATTTGTATGGTTTGAATATGTCCAAACCTTGTTAATTCATCAACTTGAATGCTTACTATATGACATAATAAGACTATATGCTTTTGTTTTTCATTTTTCTGTTTTTTTTAATTTTATGCCCATTTGAATCTTTTGGTCAAATCCTAGGTTTGACAAAGATTGAAACAAGTTTAAAATATGAAAATGAAAAGGTAAGCATGGATCCTTCTTAGTCACTCTAAAATAAAGCTTTTGGGAGGTTCTTGAAATTTCCATGTTTGAAACCAAAACCACTTCTCTTCATGATTGACTTCATAAGACAGAGTTTAGGGTTAGGGGTAGATATATACATGAGTTGTCTAGTTTGAATATGTCTATACCTTGTTTATCAACTTTATTGCTTACTATATATATGACATAAGAATGCTATGTGCATTGGTTTTTCATTCTTTTGATTTTTTTCTGAATTTGTATGCCCATTTGAATCTTGGTCAAATCCTAGGTTTGACCAAGATTTAAACAAGTTTAAAACATGAAAATGAAAAGGGAAGTTTGTATCTTTCTTAGTCACTCTAAAATGAAGCTTTTGGGATGTTCTTGAAATTTCCATGTTTGAAACCCAAAACGACTTCTCTTCATGCTAGACTTCATAAGATCGAACAGATACACATGATTTGTATGGTTTGGGTATATCTAGACCTTGTTTATCAACGTGAATGCTTACAATATGACATAAGAAGACTATGTGATTTGGTTTTTCATTTTTCTATTTTTTTGAATTTTGTGCCCACCCATTTGTATCTTGGTCAAATCCTAGGTTTGATAATGATTTAAACATGTTTAAAACATGAAAATGAAAAGGGAAGCATGGATCCTTCTTAGTCACTCAAAAATGAAGCTTTTGGGAGGGTTTTTGAAATTTCCATGTTTGAAACCCAAAACCACTTCTCTTCATGCTTGACTTCATAAGAAAGAGTTTAGGGTTAGGGGTTAGATACATGATTTGTATGGTTTGAATATGTCCAAACCTTGTTTATCAACTTCAATATGCTTACTATATGACATAAGAAGACTATGTACTTTGGTTTTTCATTTTTCTGATTTTTTTAATTTCTGCCCATTTGAATCTTTTTCAAATCCTAGGTTTGATAATGATTTAAACAAGTTTAAAAATGAAAATGAAAAGGGAAGCATGTATCCTTGTTAGTCACTCTAAAATGAAGCTTTTGGGAGGTTTTTGAAATTTCCATGTTTGAAACCCAAAACCACTTATCTTCACATGCTTGACTTCATAAGACAGAGTTTAGGGGTTAGGGGGTATAGATACATGATTGGTATGGTTTGATATGTCTAGACCTTGTTTATCAACTTTAATGCTTACTATATGACATAACAAGACTATGTGATTTGGTTTTTCATTTTTCTGTTTTTATTTTATTTTTCTGCCCATTTGAATCTTGTTGGTCAAATCAAATCCTTGGTTTGACCAAGATTTAGACAAGTTTAACACGTGAAAACGAATAAGTAAGCCTGGATCCTTCTTAGTCACTCCAAAATGTACCAATTAGATGTGTTAACTTTGCTTCATGGAAAAAATAATGTCATGTAAATGAGTTAACTTGGATTTCCTAGCCTTGAATCCATAGGAAACTTTGTTCTAATGCACTATAATAATCAACCGAGTTTTTACACCAACAGGTCTGTCACTTACGTGTGGTGCCCACGCGTGAGGTCCCACATCAGTGAGCACAAGTCACGTGCAATAATAGGTACGCAAACTCCCAGCCATCTTCTTTGTTAAGAGAAGACGCATCAGGATGCGTATTGGAAGTCTCTGGGTCCTTCGGGATCCTTCGGTTGTCCCTCTCACACAAAAAAAACAAATCTCTCTCATTCTAGGCCTCGCTCGACTCGCTCGCTCGCTCGCTCGCACCTCCTCCTGCTCACTGACAAACCCTGCACAATAGTCAACATCATCACCCGAAAAAGGGGAGACACCATAATGCTCTCCCTTCTTCTATCCTTCCGAGTGATCCCTCTTCATCCGAGTTTCACTAGCTAGACGGGCAAACACACATGTGCTGCATAGTAATAATAAAAAGGTAGAAAAATCGATATACGAATCTATAATTAAATAGGTTAAACTAGGGTTTTGCCCAGTACTACAGATCAAGGTTCAAAAAATCCAACTACGGGGTTCGAACAACACGATTCTAATCCAAGAATTTTTTCTACCTCATCCAAATGGCCTCAAACTATAGGGTTAGCATCTATCTAGTGCAGTATGTGTGAAAATGTATGCACTATGTGTGCTATAACTTGTATGTCTTTCAAATTTGAACCAAATTTGAATAAGTTTGAAATATTTGAAAAAGGGGCTTTTGGCTTAAACGTTTGAAACCCAAAACGACTTCTCTTCATGCTAGACTTCATAAGACAGAGTTTAGGGTTAGGGGTAGATACAAGATTTGTCTGGTTTGAATATGTCTAAACCTTGTTCATCAACTTTAATGCTAACTATATGACATAAGAAGACTCTGTGCTTTGGTTTTTCATTTTTGTTTTTTTGAATTTTATGCCCATATATTAGAATCTTGGTCAAATCCTAGGTTTGACAAAGATTTAAACAAGTTTAAAACATGAAAACGAAAAGGGAAGCTTGTATCCCTCTTAATTAGTCACTCTAATATGAAGTTTTTGGGAGGTTTTTGAAATTTCCATGTTTGAAACCCAAAACCACTTCTCTTCAAGCTTGACTTCATAAGACAGAGCTTAGGGTTAGGGGGTAGATACATGATTTGTATGGTTTGAATATGTCCAACCCTTGTTAATTTATCAACTTGAATGCTTACTATATGACATAAGAAGACTATATGCTTTTGTTTTTCATTTTTCTGATTTTTTTGAATTTTATGCACATTTGAATCTTTTGGTCAAATCCTAGGTTTGACAAAGATTTAAACAAGTTTAAAATATGACAATGAAAAGGTAAGCATGGATCCTTCTTAGTCACTCTAAAATGAAGCTTTTGGGATGTTCTTGAAATTTCCATTTTTGAAAACGACTTCTTCATGCTAGACTTCATAAGATCGACCGAGTTTAGGGTTAGGGGTAGATACATGATTTGTATGGTTTGAATATGTCCAAACCTTGTTAATTTATCAACTTGAATGCTTACTATATGACATACGAAGACTATATGCTTTGGTTTTCATTTTTCTGATTTTTTATGAATTTTATGCCCATTTGAATCTTTTGGTAAAATCCTAGGTTTGACAAAGATTTCAACAAGTTTAAAATAATAAAATGAAAAGTTAAGCATGGATCCTTCTTAGTTACTCTAAAATAAAGCTTTTGGGAGGTTCTTGAAATTTCCATGTTTGAAACCCAAAACCACTTCTCTTCATGATTGACTTCATAAGACAGAGTTTAGGGTTAGGGGTATATATATATACATGAGTTGTCTAGTTTGAATATGTCTAGACCTTGTTTATCAACTTTAATGCTTACTATATATATGACATAAGAATGCTATGTGCATTGGTTTTTCATTCTTTTGATTTTTTTCTGAATTTTTATGCCCATTTGAATCTTGGTCAAATCCTAGGTTTGACCAAGATTTAAACAAGTTTAAAACATGAAAATGAAAAGGAAGTTTGTATCCTTCTTAGTCACTCTAAAATGAAGCTTTTGGGATGTTCTTAAAATTTCCATGTTTGAAACCCAAAACGACTTCTCTTCATGCTAGACGTACTTCATAAGATCGACAGGGGTAGATACACATGATTTGTATGGTTTGGGTATATCTAGACCTTGTTTATCAATGTGAATGCTTACAATATGACATAAGAAGACTATGTGATTTGGTTTTTCATTTTTCTGTTTTTTTTTGAATTTTATGCCCATATATTAGAATCTTGGTCAAATCCTAGGTTTGACAAAGATTTAAACAAGTTTAAAACATGAAAACGAAAAGGGAAGCTTGTATCCCTCTTAATTAGTCACTCTAATATGAAGTTTTTGGGAGTTTTTGAAATTTCCATGTTTGAAACCCAAAACCACTTCTCTTCAAGCTTGACTTCATAAGACAGAGCTTAGGGTTAGGGGGTAGATACATGATTTGTATGGTTTGAATATGTACAACCCTTGTTAATTTATCAACTTGAATGCTTACTATATGACATAAGAAGACTATGTACTTTGGTTTTTCATTTTTCTGATTTTTTTGAATTTTGCACATTTGAATCTTTTGGTCAAATCCTAGGTTTGACAAAGATTTAAACAAGTTTAAAATATGACAATGAAAAGGTAAGCTTGGATCTTTCTTAGTCACTCTAAAATGAAGCTTTTGGGATGTTCTTGAAATTCCATTTGAAACCCAAAACGACTTTTCATGCTAGACTTCATAAGATCGACGAGTTTAGGGTTAGGGGTAGATATATGATTTTTATGGTTTGAATATGTCCAAACCTTGTTAATTTATCAACTTGAATGCTTACTATATGACATACGAAGACTATATGCTTTGGTTTTCATTTTTCTGTTTTTTTATGAATTTTATGCCCATTTGAATCTTTTGGTCAAATCCTAGGTTTGACAAAGATTTCAACAAGTTTAAAATATGAAAATGAAAAGGTAAGCATGGATCCTTCTTAGTTACTCTAAAATAAAGCTTTTGGGAAGTTCTTGAAATTTCCATGTTTGAAACCCAAAACCACATCTCTTCATGATTGACTTCATAAGATAGAGTTTAGGGTTAGGGGTAGATATATACATGAGTTGTCTGGTTTTAATATGTCTAGACCTTGTTTATCAACTTTAATGCTTACTATATATATGACATAAGAATGTTATGTGCTTTGGTTTTTCATTCTTTTCTGAATTTGTATGACCATTTGAATCTTGGTCAAATCCTAGGCGGTTTGACCAAGATGTAAACAAGTTTAAAACATGAAAATGAAAATGGAAGTTTGTATCCTTATTAGTAACTCTAAAATGAAGCTTTTGGGATGTTCTTGAAATTTCCATGTTTGAAACCCAAAACGACTTCTCTTCATGCTAGACTTCATAAGATCGACGGGGGTAGATATACATGATTTGTGTACGTGGTTTGGATATATCTAGACCTTGTTTATCAACTTTAATGCTTACGATATGACATATAAGAAGACTATGTGATTTGGTTTTTCATTTTTTATGATTTTTTTGAATTTTGTGCCCACCCATTTGTATCTTGGTCAAATCCTAGGTTTGATAATGATTTAAACAAGTTTAAAATATGAAATGCAAAGGTAAGCATGGATCCTTCTTAGTCACTCTAAAATGAAGCTTTTGGTAGGTTTTTGAAATTCCATGTTTGAAACCCAAAACCACTTCTCTTCAAGCTTGACTTCATAAGACAAAGTTTAGGGTTAGGGGTAGATACATGATTTGTATGGTTTGAATATGTCCAAACCTTGTTAATTTATCAACTTGAATGCTTACTATATGACATAATAAGACTATATGCTTTTGTTTTTCATTTTTCTGTTTTTTTTAATTTTATGCCCATTTGAATCTTTTGGTCAAATCCTAGGTTTGACAAAGATTTAAACAAGTTTAAAATATGAAAATGAAAAGGTAATCATGGATCCTTCTTAGTCACTCTAAAATAAAGCTTTTGGGAGGTTCTTGAAATTTCCATGTTTGAAACCCAAAACCACTTCTCTTCATGATTGACTTCATAAGACAGAGTTTAGGGTTAGGGGTAGATATATATACATGAGTTGTCTAGTTTGAATATGTCTAGACCTTGTTTATCAACTTTAATGCTTACTATATATATGACATAAGAATGCTATGTGCATTGGTTTTTCATTCTTTTGATTTTTTCTGAATTTGTATGCCCATTTGAATCTTGGTCAAATCCTAGGCGGTTTGACCAAGATTTAAACAAGTTTAAAACATGAAAATGAAAAGGGAAGTTTGTATCCTTCTTAGTCACTCTAAAATGAAGCTTTTGGGATGTTCTTGAAATTTCCATGTTTGAAACCCAAAACGACTTCTCTTCATGCTAGACTTCATAAGATCGACAGGGGTAGATACACATGATTTGTATGGTTTGGGTATATCTAGACCTTGTTTATCAATTGAATGCTTACAATATGACATAAGAAGACTATGTGATTTGGTTTTTCATTTTTCTGTTTTTTTGAATTTTGTGCCCACCCATTTGTATCTTGATCAAATCCTAGGTTTGATAATGATTTAAACATGTTTAAAACATGAAAATGAAAAGGGAAGCATCGATCCTTCTTAGTCACTCTAAAATGAAGCTTTTGGGAGGGTTTTTGAAATTTCCATGTTTGAAACCCAAAACCACTTCTCTTCATGCTTGACTTCATAAGACGAGTTTAGGGTTAGGGGTTAGATACATGATTTGTATGGTTTGAATATGTCCAAACCTTGTTTATCAACTTCAATATGCTTACTATATGACATAAGAAGACTATGTACTTTGGTTTTTCATTTTTTCATTTTTTTAAATTTTGCCCATTTGAATCTTTTTCAAATCCTAGGTTTGATAATGATTTAAACAAGTTTACAACATGAAAATGAAAAGGGAAGCATGTATCCTTGTTAGTCACTCTAAAATGAAGCTTTTGGGAGGTTTTTGAAATTTCCATGTTTGAAACCCAAAACCACTTATCTTCACATGCTTGACTTCATAAGACAGAGTTTAGGGGTTAGGGGTATAGATACATGATTTGTATGGTTTGATATGTCTAGACCTTGTTTATCAACTTTAATGCTTACTATATGACATAAGAAGACTATGTGATTTGGTTTTCCATTTTTCTGTTTTTATTTTATTTTTCTGCCCATTTGAATCTTGTTGGTCAAATCAAATCCTAGGTTTGACCAAGATTTAGACAAGTTTAACACGTGAAAACGAATAAGTAAGCCTGGATCCTTCTTAGTCACTCCAAAATGTACCAATTGATAGATGTGTTAACTTTGCTTCATGGAAAAAATAATGTCATGTAAATGAGTTAAGTTGGATTTCCTAGCCTTGAATCCATAGGAAACTTTGTTCTAATGCACTATAATAATCAACCGAGTTTTTACACCAACAGGTCTGTCACTTACGTGTGGTGCCCACGCGTGAGGTCCCCACATCAGTGAGCACAAGTCACGTGCAATAATAGGTACGCAAACTCCCAGCCATCTTCTTTGTCAAGAGAAGACGCATCAGGATGCGTATTGGAAGTCTCTGGGTCCTTCAGGATCCTTCGGTTGTCCCTCTCACACAAAAAAACAAATCTCTCTCATTCTCGGCCTCGCTCGACTCGCTCGCTCGCTCGCACCTCCTCCTGCTCACTGACAAACCCTGCACAATAGTCAACATCGTCACCCGAAAAAGGGGAGACACCATAATGCTCTCCCTTCTTCTCTCCTTCCGAGTGATCCCTCTTCCTCCGAGTTTCACTAGCTAGATGGGCAAACACACATGTGCTGCATAGTAATAATAAAAAGGTAGAAAAATCGATATACGAATCTATAATTAAATAGGTTAAACTAGGGTTTTGCTTGATGTCTACGGGAGCTTCTATTCTTGTAGACAGTGTTGGGCCTCCAAGAGCAGAGGTTTGTAGAACAGCAGCAAGTTTTCCTTAAGTGGATCACCCAAGGTTTATCGATCTCAGGGAGGAAGAGGTCAAAGATATCCCTCTCAAGCAACCCTGCAACCACAAAGCAAGAAGTCTCTTGTTTCCCCAACACACCTAATACACTTGTCAGATGTATAGGTGCACTAGTTCGGCGAAGAGATAGTGAAATACAAGTAGTATGGATGTATATGAGTGGTAATAGCAATCTGAATAAAATATGGCAGCGAGTAAACATGCAACAGAACAGTAAATAAACGGAGATTCGATGTTTGGAAACAAGGCCTAGGGATCATACTTTCACTAGTGGACACTCTCAACATTGATCGCATAATAAATAACTCTTTCTCTTATGTGCTACATACACTCTTTTGTTGGATGATGAACACATTGCGTAGGATTACACGAACCCTCAATGCCGGAGTTAACAAGCTCCACAATTCAATGTTCATATTTAAATAACCTTAGAGCATAATAGATCATTGCAAAATAAACCAAGAACTAACATAGTGCACACACTGTCCACATTACACTATGAAGGAGGAATAGATCACATCAATACTATCATAATGATAATTAACTCCACAATCTACAAGAGATCATGATCATAGCCTACGACAAGAACCACACGGTGCACACACTAGTCACCTTTACACAAGCAGGAGGAATAGACTACTTTAATAACATCACATGAGTAGCACATAAACTAGTAGCGATACAAAGCTCATCATATGGATCTCAATCATGTAAGGCAGCTCATGAGATCATTGTATTGGAGTACAGAGAGAGAGATTAACCACATAGCTACGGTAGAGCCCTCAGCCCCAGGGGTGGATTACTCCCTCCTCATCATGGAGACAGCGATGGCGGTGAAGATGGCGGTGGAGACGGCGGTGGAGATGACTCCGGGGGCAATTCCCCGCCCTAGCAGGGTGCCGGAACAGAGAGTTCTGTCCCCCGAATTGGAGTTTCGCGATGGCGGCGGCGCCCCTGGAGTCTTCTGGAGTTTCGTCAAGAGTTACGGTGTTTTTAGGTCGAAAGGGATTTTATAGGCGAAGAGGCGGCGCGGGGGGCACACTGGGGCTCCCCACCACAGGGCGCGGGCCCGCCAGGCCGCGCCGCCCTATGGTGTGTGGCCCTCGGCCCTCTCCGACTCTTCTTCGGTGTTCTGGAGCCTTAGGGAAAAATAGGAGGTTTGGTCTTCTTTTCGTCGAATTCCGAGAATATTGCCCGAACAGCCTTTCTGGAACCAAAAACAGCAGAAAAACAGGCACTGTGGCATCTCGTCAATAGGTTAGTTCCGAAAAACGCATAAAAATGATATAAAGTGTGAACAAAACATGTTGGTATTGTCATAAAACAAGCATGGAACATCAGAAATTATAGATACGTTGGAGACATATCACCCAGTACTACAGATCAAGGTTCAAAAAATCCAACTACGGGGTTCGAACAACACGATTCTAATCCAAGAATTTTTTCTACCTCATCCAAATGGCCTCAAACTATAGGGTTAGCATCTATCTAGTGCAGTATGTGTGAAAATGTATGCACTATGTGTGCTATAACTTGTATGTCTTTCAAATTTGAACCAAATTTGAATAAGTTTGAAGTATTTGAAAAAGGGGCTTTTGGCTTAAACGTTTGAAACCCAAAACGACTTCTCTTCATGCTAGACTTCATAAGACCGAGTTTAGGGTTAGGGGTAGATACATGATTTGTCTGGTTTGAATATGTCTAAACCTTGTTCATCAACTTTAATGCTAACTATATGACATAAGAAGACTATGTGCTTTGGTTTTTCATTTTTTTTTGAATTTTATGCCCATATATTAGAATCTTGGTCAAATCCTAGGTTTGACAAAGATTTAAACAAGTTTAAAACATGAAAACGAAAAAGGAAGCTTGTATCCCTCTTAATTAGTCACTCTAATATGAAGTTTTTGGGAGGTTTTTGAAATTTCCATGTTTGAAACCCAAAACCACTTCTCTTCAAGCTTGACTTCATAAGACAGAGCTTAGGGTTAGGGGTAGATACATGATTTGTATGGTTTGAATATGTCCAAACCTTGTTAATTCATCAACTTGAATGCTTACTATATGACATAATAAGACTATATGCTTTTGTTTTTCACTTTTCTGTTTTTTTGAATTTTATGCCCATTTGAATCTTTTGGTCAAATCCTAGGTTTGACAAAGATTTAAACAAGTTTAAAATATGAAAATGAAAAGGTAAGCATGGATCCTTCTTAGTCACTCTAAAATAAAGCTTTTGGGAGGTTCTTGAAATTTCCATGTTTGAAACCCAAAACCATTTCTCTTCATGATTGACTTCATAAGACAGAGTTTAGGGTTAGGGGTAGATATATACATGAGTTGTCTAGTTTGAATATGTCTAGACCTTGTTTATCAACTTTAATGCTTACTATATATATGACATAAGAATGATATGTGCATTGGTTTTTCATTCTTTTGATTTTTTCTGAATTTGTATGCCCATTTGAATCTTGGTCAAATCCTAGGCGGTTTGACCAAGATTTAAACAAGTTTAAAACATGAAAATGAAAAGGGAAGTTTGTATCCTTCTTAGTCACTCTAAAATGAAGCTTTTGGGATGTTCTTGAAATTTCCATGTTTGAAACCCAAAACGACTTCTCTTCATGTTAGACTTCATAAGATAGGGGTAGATACACATGATTTTTATGGTTTGGGTATATCTAGACCTTGTTTATCAAACGAATGCTTACGATATGACATAAGAAGACTATGTGATTTGGTTTTTCATTTTTCTGTTTTTTTTGAATTTTGTGCCCACCCATTTGTATCTTGGTCAAATCCTAGGTTTGATAATGATTTAAACATGTTTAAAACATGAAAATGAAAAGGGAAGCATCGATCCTTCTTAGTCACTCTAAAATGAAGCTTTTGGGAGGGTTTTTGAAATTTCCATGTTTGAAACCCAAAACCACTTCTCTTCATGCTTGACTTCATAAGACAGAGTTTAGGGTTAGGGGTTAGATACATGATTTGTATGGTTTGAATATGTCCAAACCTTGTTTATCAACTTCAATATGCTTACTATATGACATAAGAAGACTATGTACTTTGGTTTTTCATTTTTCTGATTTTTTTAATTTTCTGCCCATTTGAATCTTGGTCAAATCCTAGGGTTGACCATGATTTAAACAAGTTTATAACATGAATTGAAAAGGTAGGCATGGATCCTTCTTAGTCACTCTAAAATGAAGCTTTTGGGATGTGTGTCCTTGAAATTTCCATGTTTGAAAAAACGACTTCTCTTCATGCTAGACTTCATAAGATCGACCGAGTTTAGGGTTAGGGGTAGATACATGATTTGTATGGCTTCAATATGTCCAAACCTTGTTAATTTATCAACTTGAATGCTTGCTATATGACATACGAAGACTATATGCTTTGGTTTTTCATTTTTATGATTTTTTATGAATTTTATGCCCATTTGAATCTTTTGGTCAATCCTAGGTTTGACAAAGATTTAAACAAGTTCAAAATATGAAAATGAAAAGGTAAGCATGGATCCTTCTTAGTCACTCTAAAATAAAGCTTTTGGGAGGTTCTTGAAATTTCCATGTTTGAAACCCAAAACCACTTCTCTTCAAGATTGACTTCATAAGATCGACAGGGGTAGATACATGATTTGTCTGATTTGGATATATATATCTAGACCTTGTTTATCAACTTCAATGCTTACGATATGACATAAGAAGACTATGTGATTTGGTTTTTCATTTTTCTTATTTTTTTGAATTTTGTGCCCACCCATTTGTATCTTGGTCAAATCCTAGGTTTGATAATGATTTAAACAAGTTTAAAACATGAAAATGAAAAGGGAAGCATGTATCCTTGTTAGTCACTCTAAAATGAAGCTTTTGGGAGGTTTTTGAAATTTCCATGTTGGAAACCCAAAACCACATATCTTCACATGCTTGACTTCATAAGACAGAGTTTAGGGGTTAGGGGGTATAGATACATGATTTGTATGGTTTGATATGTCTAGACCTTGTTTATCAACTTTAATGCTTACTATATGACATAAGAGGACTATGTGATTTGGTTTTTCATTTTTCTGTTTTTATTTTATTTTTCTGCCCATTTGAATCTTGTTGGTCAAATCAAATCCTAGGTTTGACCAAGATTTAGACAAGTTTAACACGTGAAAACGAATAAGTAAGCCTGGATCCTTCTTAGTCACTTCAAAATGTACCAATTGATAGATGTGTTAACTTTGCTTCATGGAAAAAATAATGTCATGTAAATGAGTTAACTTGGATTTCCTAGCCTTGAATCCATAGGAAACTTTGTTCTAATGCACTATAATAATCAACCGAGTTTTTACACCAACAGGTCTGTCACTTACGTGTGGTGCCCACGCGTGAGGTCCCACACATCAGTGAGCACAAGTCACGTGCAATAGGTACGCAAACTCCCAGCCATCTTCTTTGTCAAGAGAAGACGCATCAGGATGCGTATTGGAAGTCTCTGGGTCCTTCAGGATCCTTCGGTTGTCCCTCTCACAAAAAAAAACAAATCTCTCATTCTCGGCCTCGCTCGACTCGCTCGCTCGCTCGCACCTCCTCTGCTCCGACAAACCCGCACAATAGTCAACATCGTCAAAAAGGGGAGACACCATAATGCTCTCCCTTCTTCTGTCCTTCCGAGTGATCCCTCTTCCTCCGAGTTTCACTAGCTACGGGCAAACACACATGTGCTGCATAGTAATAATAAAAGGTAGAAAAATCGATATACAAATCTATAATTAAATAGGTTAAACTAGGGTTTTGCCATACTACAGATCAAGGTTCAAAAAATCCAACTACGGGGTTCGAACAACACGATTCTAATCCAAGAATTTTTTCTACCTCATCCAAATGGCCTCAAACTATAGGGTTAGCATCTATCTAGTGCAGTATGTGTGAAAATGTATGCACTATGTGTGTTATAACTTGTATGTCTTTCAAATTTGAACCAAATTTGAATAAGTTTGAAATATTTGAAAAAGGGGCTTTTGGCTTAAACGTTTGAAACCCAAAATGACTTCTCTTCATGCTAGACTTCATAAGACCGAGTTTAGGGTTAGGGGGTAGATACATGATTTGTCTGGTTTGAATATGTCTAAACCTTGTTCATCAACTTTAATGCTAACTATATGACATAAGAAGACTATGTGCTTTGGTTTTTCATTTTTTTTGAATTTTATGCCCATATATTAGAATCTTGGTCAAATCCTAGGTTTGACAAAGATTTAAACAAGTTTAAAACATGAAAACGAAAAGGGAAGCTTGTATCCCTCTTAATTAGTCACTCTAATATGAAGATTTTGGGAGGTTTTTGAAATTTCCATGTTTGAAACCAAAACCACTTCTCTTCAAGCTTGACTTCATAAGACAGAGCTTAGGGTTAGGGGGTAGATACATGATTTGTATGGTTTGAATATGTCCAAACCTTGTTAATGCATCAACTTGAATGCTTACTATATGACATAAGAAGACTATGTACTTTGGTTTTTCATTTTTCTGCTTTTTTTGAATTTTGTGCCCATTTGAATCTTTTGGTCAAATCCTAGGTTTGACAAAGATTTAAACAAGTTTAAAATATGAAAATGAAAAGGTAAGAATGGATCCTTCTTAGTCACTCTAAAATAAAGCTTTTGGGAGGTTCTTGAAATTTCCATGTTTGAAACCCAAAACCACTTCTCTTCATGATTGATTTCATAAGACAGAGTTTAGGGTTAGGGGTTAGATACATGATTTGTATGGTTTGAATATGTCCAAACCTTGTTTATCAACTTCAATATGCTTACTATATGACATAAGAAGACTATGTACTTTGGTTTTTCATTTTTCTGATTTTTTTATTTTTCTGCCCATTTGAATCTTGATCAAATCCTAGGGTTGACCATGATTTAAACAAGTTTATAACATGAATTGAAAAGGTAAGCATGGATCCTTCTTAGTCACTCTAAAATGAAGCTTTTGGGATGTGTGTCCTTGAAATTTCCATGTTTGAAACCCAAAACGACTTCTCTTCATGCTAGACTTCATAAGATCGACCGAGTTTAGGGTTAGGGGTAGATACATGATTTGTATGGCTTCAATATGTCCAAACCTTGTTAATTTATCAACTTGAATGCTTGCTATATGACATACGAAGACTATATGCTATAGGGGATCGCAACAGTCTTCGCGGGAAGTAAAACCCAATTTATTGATTCGACACAAGGGGAGACAAAGAATACTTGAAAGCCTTAACAGCGGAGTTGTCAATTCAGCTGCACAGAAACAGACTTGCTCGCAGAGTTTATCGATAACACGATTTATAGCGATAGCAGTAGCGAAATAACGAGAGTAACAAAGCGGAGTGATTATAGTAAACAGAGTTAAAATCGTAGGCACGAGGGACGGATGAACGGCGTTGCAAGGATGAGAGAAACTCATGTAACAGTCAAAGGGCATTTGCAGATAATAATAAAATGGTATCCAAGTACTAATCAATCAATAGGCATGTGTTCCATATATAGTCGTACGTGCTCGCAATGAGAAACTTGCACAACATCTTTTGTCCTACCAGCCAGCCGGGCCTCTAGGGAAACTACTGGATATTAAGGTACTCCTTTTAATAGAGTACCGGAGCAAAGCATTAACACTCCGTGAACACATGTGATCCTCACATCACTACCATTCCCTCCGGTTGTCGATTTGTCACTTCGGGGCCATTGGTTCCGGACAGCGACATGTGTATACAACTTGCAGGTAAGATCATAAACAACGAATATCTTCATGAATCAATAACATGTTCAGATCTGAGATCATGGCACTCGGGCCCTAGTGACAAGCATTAAGCATAACAAGTTGCAACAATATCATAAAAGTAACATCTACGGATACTAGGCACTATGCCCTAACAATCTTATGACTATTACATGACCAATCTCATCCAATCCCTACCATCCCCTTCAGCCTACAGCGGGGAATTACTCACACATGGATGGAGGAAACATGGCTGGTCGATGGAGAGGCGTCGGTGGTGATGATGGCGATGATCTCCTCCAATTCCCGTCCGGCGAGTGCCGGAACGGAGACTTCGGTTCCCGAGACGGAGTTCGCGATGTGGCGGCGTTGGAGGGTTTCGCGACTTCGACTTCTCCCCGTGCGTTTTAGGTCGAAGGCAATAAGTAGTCCGAAGGAGGGCGTCGGGGGCCAGCCGAGGCCGCCACACATGGGCGCGCGGGCCCCTCCTGGGCGCGCCGGCCTAGTGTGGGGCCTCGTGCCCCACACCCTTGCGCTCAGTCGATACTGGGAAAATAGGACCTTTCGTATAAATTCCGAGGATTTTCCTAAAAGTTGGATTTCTGCACAAAAACAAGATACCAGCAATTCTGCTGAAAACAGCGTTAGTCCGTGTTAGTTGTATCCAAAATACACAAATTAGAGACAAAACAATAGCAAAAGTGTTCGGGAAAGTAGATACGTTTTGGATGTATCAACTCCCCCAAGCTTAGCTTATTGCTTGTCCTCAAGCAATTCAGTTAACAACTGAGCGATAAAAGAACTTTCACGAACACATTTGCTCATATGATGTAAATATTCTCATGATATGGCAAGTACTTAAGCAATTCATAATAAGATACATGCAAATAAAATCATCTAATAGCTATATCAATCATGGAAAAGGTACCAACAAATTAATAATAAGCATCATGAATCATGTCTATTAGCAGGATTGCAATGTTCATAAAAGGATATGATAAAGTGGTATCTCGCTTGCCCATATTTGTACAGCAAAACATAAATGCCCGGGCACCTTTGAAGTTCATGGAAAGACTAGAAGTAGAGATTATCAAAGATAAAAGCATCAAAGTTATACCACAAATTAATCATATTTTGGGACAAGCATATTATACTAAGAATGATAGTTGTGCTCTCAAGAAAGTGCTCAAAGAAAGGATGGTGACTCAATGTAAAAGTAAAAGATTGACCCTTCGCAGAGGGAAGCAGGGATTAACATGTGCTAGAGCTTTTCATTTTTATAAAGACAGAAGTAAAATGGTTTTGAGAGGTGTTTGTTGTTGTCAACGAATGGTAATGGGTACTCTAACTACCTCATCAACCGGACTTTCAAGAGCGGCTCCCATGAAATTTTATTTTTGGGTGGCACTCCTTCCAACCTTGCTTTCACAAACCATGGCTAACCGAATCCTCGGGTGCCTGCCAACAATCTCATACCATGAAGGAGTGCCTTTTTATTTAAGTTTTATTTAGATGACACTCCTCCCCACCTTTGCTTTCTCAAGCCATGGCTAACCGAATCCTTCGGTGCCGTCCAACAATCACATACCATGGAGGATTGTCTATTTGTAAATTTATGAAAGTTAATTAATTGGGGCTGGGAACCCCGTTGCCAGCTCTTTTTGCAAAATTATTGGATAAGTGGATGTGCCACTAGTCCATTGGTAAAAGTCCGTTGATACGTCCAATTTGCATCACTATTTTATATCATAATTTGCTGTTATTCATTGTTATATTTCATATTGGGACACAATACTTATGTTATTTCATCTATTTTGCATGTTTCATGATTATTTGGAGATCGAGCACCGGAGCCAGGATTCTGCTGGAAAAAGCACCGTCAGAATGCAATATTTCGGAAGATCAACTGTGGAAGGAAGTTTTACCAAAAATCCTATTTTTCCAGATGACGAAGGAAGCCAGAAGGGGGAGCCAGGTGGACCCAAGGTGGGCCCACACCATAGGGTGGCGCGGCCCATGGCCTGGCCGCGCCACCATGTGGTGTGGGGCCCCCTCAGCCTCTTTCGCCTCCTTTTCTTCGCGAAACCCTTCGTCCCGAAGACCTAAGCCACAGAGGAATCCTCACGAATTCTGAGCCTCTCTGGGCGGAGAACACCGAGAGAAAAGAGCTCTCGGCGGGCAGGAATCCGGGGAAATTCCCTCCCGAGGGGAAATCGACGCCATCGTCACCGCCATCGAGCTGGACATCATCTCCATCACCATCATCATCATCTCCACCATCATCACCGCCATTGATGGCGTGTATTTCACACGTTCGTTGGGCAACCCCAAGAGGAAGGTATGATGCGCACAGCAGCAAGTTTTCCCTCGAAAGAAACCAAGGTTTATCGAACAGGAGGAGCCAAGAAGCACGTTGAAGGTTGATGGCGGCGGGATGTAGTGCGGTGCAACACCGAGATTCGGCGCCAACGTGGAACCCGCACAACACAACCAAAGTACTTTGCCCCAACGAAACAGTGAGGTTGTCAATCTCACCGGCTTGCTGTAACAAAGGATTAACCGTATTGTGTGGAAGATGATTGTTTGCAGAGAAAACAGTAAAACAAGTATTCGAGATTTGTATTTCAGTATTAAAGAATGACCGGGGTCCACAGTTCACTAGAGGTGTCTCTCCCATAAGATAAAAGCATGTTGGGTGAACAAATTACAGTCGGGCAATTGACAAATAGAGAGGGCATAACAATGCACATACATGACATGATAAGTATAGTGAGATTTAATTGGGCATTACGACAAAGTACATAGACCGCCATCCAACTGCATCTATGCCTAAAAAGTCCACCTTCAGGTTATCATCCGAACCCCCTCCAGTATTAAGTTGCGAAGCAACAGACAATTGCATTAAGTATGGTGCGTAATGTAATCAACAACTACATCCTCGGACATAGCGCCAATGTTTTATCCCTAGTGGCAACAGCACAACACAACCTTAGAACTTTCTGTCACTGTCCCAGGTGTCAATGCAGGCATGAACCCACTATCGAGCATAAATACTCCCTCTTGGAGTTAAAAGCAAAAACTTGGCCAGAGCCTCTACTAGTAACGGAGAGCATGCAAGATCATAAACAACACATATGTAATAACTTGATAATTAACATGACATGGTATTCTCTATCCATCGGATCCCGACAAACACAACATATAGAATTACAGATAGATGATCTTGATCATGTTAGGCAGCTCACAAGATCCAACAATGAAGCACAATGAGGAGAAGAAGTTCTGATAGACAACGTCCCAAAATCGTCAACTAAGGGGCATTTTTCGTCGCCTATGGGCCTAACCCGACGATATGGGTTGTTGTCGAAGCGTCAGAGCAAAGTCTACGACGATTTTTTCGGTCCGTCGCGCTTGGGCGCCCTTCCGCCACGGAAAATCGGACCGTTGCCCAAGTGTTTCCGGGAGCCCGTTGACTGCTGACGTCATGCAAACTGACACGTGGCGGCAGTTAGCGATTAACGGCGTTAACCGCTGAAACCCCGTGGTAGATGGTAGGCCCACACGAGGCCTCCACGTCTTGGGCCGACCCATTAAGTTTGTGGGCCGGGCCAGCTGACTTAGTTTGACCGGTCAACTATATAGCTGGGCTGGTCCATTAGTTACGTGGGCCGGGCCTAACCTCTAAGGTTGATGGTCAAAACTTTAATGGGCTGGCCCACTAAGCATGTGGGCGGGCCGAATGCACTCGTTTGACCGGTCAACAGGCAAAAGGGCCGGCCCACAAGACATGTGGGACCCACTTTCCTGTATCGGGCCCATTTACAAAGTGGGGTCCACATTAAAGCAAGGGGCCGGCCCAAGAAGTTAGTGGCGGCCCAATTGCTGTGGGTCCTTTCCTTTTATCGGACAGCCCATTTAGTACGTGGGGTCCACACTAGATCAAATGGGCTGGCCCAACAAAGCCAAAAGCACCGGTGGGTCCCACTTTCCGGTTAAAGGGCTGGCCCATTTAGTATGTGGGGTCCACCATATAGCAAGTGGGCGGCCCAACAAGATAGTGGGCGGGCAAAAACACAGGTGGGTCCCACTTTCTAGTTAAAGGGCTGGCCCATTTAGTATGTGGGGTCCACCATATAGCAAGTGGGTGGCCCAACAAGATAGTGGGCCGGGCAAAACACAGGTGGGTCCCACTTTCTGTTAAAGTGGCCCATTTAGTATGTGGGGTCCACCGTATAGTAAGTGGCCCAACACGCTAGTGGGCGGGCCAAAAGCACGGTCGGTCCCACTTTCTGTCAAAGGGCCGGCCCATTTAGTATGTGGGGTCCACCATATAGCAAGTGGGCGGCCCATGCTAGTGGGCCGGGCCAAAAACAAGGTGGGTCCCACTTTCGTCTTACAGGGCCGGCCCATTTAGTATGTGGGGACCACCACAAAAGCAATTGGGCTGGCCCAACTAGTTAGTGGGCCGGCCCAGTAGTCGGTGGGGTCTACCTTAAAGCAAGTGGGCCGGACCAATAAAAGTGCGGGGTCCACAGTAAATCAAGTGGGCTGGCCCAATAAGTAAGTGGGCCAGCCCGTTTAGTTGCTGTTTATATGCCGGCGTAAAAGGCGCTTTAGGATTTTGCGGGCCGGCACGTATGTGATTTCGCTTAATTGGGCCGTTTAAGGGATGGGAATTCGTGATTTAGATACTGAGAATATTTACGCAGCATTGATTTCTGTCGGATAGCCTCACTTACCACAAGCACCAAAGAAAAAATGCGCGAAAGAACTATAAAAACTAACTAAATATTACATCAGCTGCAAGGCTTTGAAAAAATATTACAGAACCCAGAGAAATTGAATGGTAATTAAACCTAGCAATACAATGAAGCGATCCGGCAATCTTTTAAGTTGTCCATGCAGCACCTATATCTGAAACAAAGACATTACAAGTTAAGACAGCAACAATGGAAAGGCAAAGACACTGCAATATTGTTTGCCAAAGAATTTGGAACTCATCATTTCGTCGTTATAACAAGATCATTGTAATGCGCACAATAAGCAAACAAAGAGTGCATGCCGCATACCAACAGCCAATATAACAGAGCATGTTAGAATGAAACAGCAGACTTACTACTGTCGAGTCCCATGCAAACCAACATGTTCAGGGAGTACAAAATTGGCATGAACAACATAGTAGCAGGCTATAAATTTTGTAACAACGACTGAGCAAGATGAAGTTATGATGGCTACATCTACAGAGCAGGGAATGTAAACCAAAAATAGAAGTTACGATGGCAAAAGCTAAAGAGGAGGGAATGTGAACCAACATGTGCCAAGTGCAATTACTTCATTTTGGCCGTGAACTAAATAATACTCCTGAACTTATAGTGAAGGGGATGCAAATCAAGATGTTTCGGGATATAAACTTGTAATGAGCAACACATAGAGGATAGTTAATGCTGGAGCTTAGGATGGACCAGATACAGAATATAGTGGGATCACCTGTGAACTTGTATAAGAGGGAATGCAAACCAATATGTTCAGCTTTCCATATGTGAGCGTCATGCCAAGTCAGAGAAACAAGTCAATAATGCAGCTTTTGAAGAACAAGATGGCACGCAAAATTATTATCTAGTAGTATGACAAGTATATTTGTACTACAGGCTAGATAGCAGAGTGATAGCATGCCAAACTAAGTCCTTACTTTGTTAGCTTACAATGAACTAGATACAAAACAATGGCATCACCTGTAGTACAGGGAATGCAAGCCAACATGTTCATGGAGTAAAAAATTGGCACAAACAACATAGTAGCAGGCCATAATTTTTGTAACAACGACTGAGCAAGATAAAGTTATGATGGCTAGATCTACAGAGCAGGGAATGTAAACCAAATATAGAAGTTACGATGCCAAAAGCTATAGAGCAGGGAATGCGAACCAACATGTGCAATTACTTAAAATTGGCCATGAACTAAATAATAGCAGGATGTTACTATAATACCTATAATTTTTGTAACAACGACTGAGCAAGATAGAAGTTATGATGGCTACATCTACAGAGCAGGGAATGCAAAACAAAATGTTCAATCGCTTAAAGTTAGCAATGAAGTAGAAAATAGCAAGGTGTTACGGTCATAACTAGGAATGAACTAAAAGAGCTTCAGACAAACAAGCATCTGAACCCAGAACATGGCGCTAAAACAAGGGACTTACATTAGGAGAAGCACTCTGTGGGAGTCACAACAGATCTTCCTGGGGTTGATAGATCCGGTGATGAAGTACGCTACATGTGCTACTTGGGGTTGGAGAGACGACCATTACACTTCATGGTTACTCATCTCATCTGCAAAAACGTAACGGCGCGTCGTTAGCACAAACAGGTTCCCCCAAGATTAAACAAGAACTTGCAGGCAAGCAATAGAAAAGTGACAGTAGAAGAGTTTAGATCATGCACGGCGCCGGTGAAGCAGATCCGGTTAATGCACAGTGGTGTCGGTGAGCTAGATCCGATGCGGTGGACGACGGATCCGGCGAAGCGGCTCCGGTGGGGTGGACGATACCGCAGCTGAAACGACTGCGGTAGACTGCTGGATGAGTATATGGTTTCGAGGTTCGGCGGGGATGATCCGGTCCGGTTGATGACGGCGTCGATGAAGCGGCTCCGGCAGGCAGCCGGATGACGAGGATCGCGAGGCCTCGGGTAGGCCAGGGAAGTCCGGCGGGGATGTTCCGGTGCGGTGGCCGTGGAGGTGGGAGAGAGAGGGACTTGGGAAGTTCCGGTGGGTGGTCTCAGAGGAGAGAGTGAGGGAAATGAATTTTTTTCGGGGAGTTTCCGGAGCTAGGGAGGTGGTGATCGAAAAAAATGACGGGTAGACCCCCCACCAACCGACTTATACATGGACATTGTTGTCATCTTTACGAGGGTAGAATGGGAAGTTAGAAGCGTGTGAAATATTTGTATTTTTCGGGCGGGAAGTTTTGCCGCTGGAATGAGATTTCGAATTTGGCCACAGTCCAAGTACTAAGTAATACAAAAATATGAGACCGTACTAGTACGGCCAAATGTCACATCAATTCATCATCACGTTGAAAATCGGTTACCACGATCATAATTATTGGCCGTTGGCACATCAGTTCTCCAACGCTTGATCCAACGGTCAAAGTTCCTTTTTTTAAGAGAACGGTCAAAATTCATTGGATTCGCTCGGGAACTGCGCGCGCCAAAACGAGTCTGACGAAGATGTTTCTAGAGTTCTCAGAGCAAGTACAATAAGGTACACTCAGCTGGCTATAAGAGATAAAATATTATATGTTTGCTTAGTTGGAGGAGAGAGATTAGGAGAGAGAAGAGAAGTGGGCTACTATCTAATAGCCAGCTCTAGCACGTGCTCCTAGGCACTATGTGAGACTAAAAGATGGGCCATGTATTGTAAAAGTACTAGACTTTTATAGTTTACTATTGTACATGCTAGCTATAAGTTGACTATAGATGATGTGGCAAATTGTTATAGCCGACTGCCGGCTACACTATTGTTCTTGCTCTCACGGACGCGCCTTGGCGATACATTGAATGCAAATCTTGCAAGGTCAAAAAAATGCAAATCTTGCAGGATCGTATGTGGCTGCTATGAGCTGAAGTACTCCATGAAACCATGAACATACATGTAGATGGGAATCCCATGTAGACGATCTGAAGAACGACCCGCTGCATCTTTCACAAATCCATCTACATGACATGATAAACTTTAATTAAGAAGCAGCCACGTAACAATTATTGCCCAAAATCTAACGGGTTCGACAATAAGCTGGTAATTCTCTATTATATATAAACACCAAAAAAAATATAGCAAGTAAGAAAGGAGTGTCAATGCCACCAGGACTTACAAAAAAAGGGAATTAGCACTTCGTAATCTCTTTGTTTTTACACATACCTTCTGCTCAGGAATCCAGGGCCTAGGGTCACATCAAGTCATAATCAGAAACCAAAGTCGGTTCCCATGTTCTCCAATTCAAAACGCGTACAAAATATTTCAGTGTGTGAAATAATTGTATTCGATAGGCAGGAGGTATATGCTACAGTGTTGAGATTTTGAATTAGACGGTTGTTAAGCTATTGATTATATGGAGTCGAAATTTGGTAGCATACATAAGTATCTTTGTTCACAACTCGCCTGTACAGAAGCAGGAACAGCTGTTGTGTTGCAGCACAACACAAAGGAGAAGCACTGTTCCGTTCATTGCACTCAATACAGCGATGAATTGTGTTGTGTCTTGTGCATCTGTGAAGTTTCATCCAAAAATATGTCAAAATGTGGCCTACACAAAAAGAACAAATGATGTGTAAATAGTACATGACACTATTTACGATATTTCTTCTTTTTACACAGGCCACATTTTGACATATTTTTGGATGAAACTTCACAGATGCACAAGACACAACACAATGTATGTCTAGAATTTTAGTTTGCATTTTTTGGAAACTTGGAAGTGTCACAACAAAAAATGGGGTGCGGGCGCAACTAGTTGCAAATGAGAGTTTCACTCAATACAGCGATGAATGAACCAGACCAGTTGACAAGCTTCTAGACCTGGGCTATATGTAGAAAGCTGGAAATCAATGGATCACAGAAAATCATCAGTGTCAAGCTTTAATGCACTAGCCAACGCGACCAAAAGTCCGAACTTGAGACTATGGGCTCTGATACCATGTCAAGCTTCATCCACGAGCCAACGGAACCACAAGTCAGAACTGATGGAAAGGGCTAGGCAATCCACTTATAATATTAACAATCAGCAGGGTTCCGGTTCAAAAAAATCCACATCACAACAAGGAAACGACCACCAAGATCATAGCAATTGCAGATAAATGCACCTACGAAATATGCTCAGACTAAGGAACCATTTTACAAGACGAAGGTAATGACCTGTCACTGTCCCCGTTCATCTCCAATTATCTAGCAGATACTCTTCTTACTACTTACTAGCATTCCTAACCTGCTCCAGTAGGGCCTCCTTCTGTGCTGCTATCGTTCTAAAATTGTCGACTTCTAGTCTTAGCGCAGCTGATGCAGCTCGTTCTACTTGGAGTTGCTCCTCTAGAACTTGAGCATGCAAATACTTTGACTTGGACATGGACTTGCACTTCAGCAGTCCAGCATTCCGTAAGAAAGTGTTTTTGGCAATGCCTTTCTTTTTTATTGCCATAGAAAATGCCTTCACACATTCTTCATCGGTTTTTTCCAGACCGTTTTTACCGGGTTTTGCCATCTCTAATTTCATATCTTCCTGCAAAAAATTCAGTTCGTACACATGTGTAAACATGATAGTTACTACAGAGAAACTTGCTGATAGTAGATTTATCATGTGTATGACCTACTTTTATTCCTACAGTTTGGCATGTCCGATTCACATCACATGAATTTTAATAAACATATATAATATCATATTGACATGTACTTTACTACTCCTACAAGTTGGGATGTGAGTCGTCACAAAATTTCAATCTTTGAGAAGACTTACAAGAACACTCTGTGCGACTTCTCCAATCACTTCAAGTTTGTTCTTCTGGCATGCTTCAAAAATCTCTGGCAGAGTCATCTCTTTGTTTGGTTCCCTTTTACTTGCATTATGTAACATCTGCATTTTAGTACTACCATTTATAAATCGAATAACGTGGTTGAAATGGAGGATCATAATATAAGCTGCACACTGGTGTATATACTCTGCATGATCTTTTACTAAAATATTTCTAAATAGCAGTATAAAACAACATGTCCTTACTTTTTGCCGAATGTGCACTATAAGGTTACGAGATCCCGTACGGCTAGGTAAAAGTAGTTTACCGCGGTTTTTCTGATTCTGTTTAGCCAAATTCTGCAAAAAGGAGACTAGTGAGACACTGCTATAAATAAGAATCCAAGATGTGATCTGGTCTCAGTCTTACAAATCATACCATATTCTTTGGATCAGACCAGTGCTTCACAAGATCTCCCCACTGTTTGTCAGTCATTTGCTTAAAAGGAGATATAGTTGGAACACTCCCAGTAATCTTTCCAGTGAAGTATTTCTTCTTTAGCCTGCTGCGATACTGGCGCAGACAGTCTGAGAATAGACTGTTGAGAACATGCTTTACTTCCTCTTGGTCCTCATCGAACTCGAACCTTAACTGTTCACAACAATATAAACCGTTGGTGCGATATACATAGAGCCAACAACAAGCTAGAAGGAACGGGACGTGCCAATGTGGTATACTAGTATGAGTAACATTACCAAGAGAAAGATGACTTACGTGTAACCTGTGCACTAATTTTTCAAAATGCGCAGAGGTGTCTACGTGCTCTTTCCATGTTGGGAAGATAGGAATTTCATTCCTGACGAAAATTCCTACATCCGATGCTAATTTACAAGATTCTTCTGGGTCCAGTGGCCTTCTGCCACCTACGATAGATGAAAGGCGAAATCTTGATTCCATCCCAGCAAGCTTAGCTACGAACATTTTCCCTACTGTTGGGCCCCTCGTTTTTCTTGATCGTGGTGCAACTACAAAGTTAAGCATTACATCAAGCTATCAAGGTAGATATATATATTTATATATATATATATTTATTTATCTATAAAGTATAACTTTATAACGGAGAATGAAACTATAAGCATTGGAAAATGTACCTTCTTCGGTGTGGGGCTCATCCTCAGGGGAGTTGTCTATGGCAGGACTAATATGGGTCAGTGGGAGATCATCAACAGTTTGTTGATGTTGTGCTAGCAGTGTTTGGCCAGTTGTGGTTGTGTCAGCTGGGACTGGTACAGTGTGTCCTTGGGCAGTATTTCCTACCACAGCTACTGCTGATCCCAATTGTGGCTGAGAAGTTGCCGTGGAAACTGGTTCTGCTGCCAATTGTTGTTGAGAAGTTGCTGTGGAAACTGGTTCTGCTGCCAATTGTGGCTGAGAAGTTGCTGTGGAAACTGGTTCTGCTGCCAATTGTGGCTGAGAAGTTGCTGTGGAAACTGGTTCTGCTGCCGATTGTCGCTGGTTGACTGGATTGGTAACAGGTGGCTGATTCAACCGCTTGGGGTGTTCACCACGTTTTTTTATTTCAGTACTCTTAGCATTTGCGTTATTTTCTTCAGCTAGTGCCATGAATCGCTGAGACTGTCTAGTAGCAGAAGCAGATTTCTTTTTTGGTTGCAGCTGTTCTATCACCGATTCAGGTGCCTGTTGAATGGTCTTCCTCTCATTGGTGGTTCCTGCGAAATTCTTACTTGAAGCTGCAGATTCCTAGCACACATAAACGATATTTCAGTCTACAGAAGTCCCATATATGATGATATGCAAATGGAATAGAATGAAGAATAGTAAAGGATGACGTGCATGCTGAAACATATATATGATGCGTTAAGGAGACCTAGAGGTGGCATGTGAACATGTTTGGTGGGATTCAGGATACAAGTATACAACACATGGAAGTTGCAACAGATATCTCAAAGTAAAAAAACAGAAATCACCTGGTGGGGTTGAGGAGAATGGTCAGGCAAGGCATCTTCCTGAGTCAGCTCTCCAAGAGGCTCAGCAGGATCAAATTGTGAATCATAACATTGTTCTTTATCTTTGGGGAGGGGAAAGGGTTCTTCTCCGATTTTGTTCAGGTTTGCACTAGAGGCAATAGCGTTACAGATGTTTGTGCCCACACGGCTTGCAAATCTGCTACATATCTTCCGTCTCCGTTTCTCTTTTAATTCATTCTTCTGTATTGCAATAATATCTAGCATGCATTACAAAAAAAATGCTAATGAGATGGCGGTGCAAGTAAGCAAAAAAATACTTTTCGAAATCACATGCATAACGAATGCGGCCATATCAACCTTCTTGGAAGTGGGCGCGTGTACGCTTTGGTTTCCTGCCGTGGACCATGGAGGCGCCCATCTCTCCAGTCCGGTGGACGGAAGGAGTAGGGGATTAAGATACGAGAACCCGGCGATGGTGACTGTCGCTGACAAGGCGGCGGTGGAAGTCGGCTACGGAGGAGCTCGTATGGTACAGTGGTCGTCGGTGGGGGTGGGGGAGGTGGAAGCTACTCCGGCTTGCTAAAAAGCAAGGGAGACGGCGGAACGTCGTCGGTCACTACGGTGGCCGATGAGAAGGCAGTAGTGCTGGTGTGGGAGTGGGACAGTGGGCCGGCGCCGGCGTGTGAGATGATCCGGTGGGTCATGCAGGGTGGAAGCGTGAGAGAGAGATGCGGGGTTCGGCGCCGCCGGTGATAGGTCTGAATTGAGCGGTCCGGGGGGATAAGATCGACACTGTACTTATTTCACATCGCTTTGAATTTTGGGGGGGGGGGGGATTTCGGCGGGAATTTTGGGGCAGAGTTGAAATTATTACTGGTTGGTGGAAAACTGTGGAACCCTAGCCTACGAAATCCCAGGTCTGAAGCTGAGGGTCCTTTTGGTGTGGCTTTTTGGCTTTTGGATTTTGGAAGCCAAAAGAATATAATATTTGTTTTTGGCTTCCAAAATCCAAAAGCCAAAAAGGCAAAAAAAAAGCCACAACAAAAGGGCCCTGAGTATGTTCGGGGTCAAGGGGATATGCTTGTTGGTTCTTGGGTGCATATGATCTCTTTATTTCGAAATTCATCTTCTATACATTTTGAAATGTCAAAAAAGAATAAAACGAAAAATGCATGTGTACTTCTTCGCTTGCTTTATACACATAAAATATTTCAATGGAAAATCGAATAGTAATTTGGGCTATGTAAAAAAGAGTTACTCCGTAAAAAAATTGTGCTAACCATAAGGCTTTTTATGAGACATGTTTTCTCTCTTTTTTTACATCGACCATGAAAAAAACTTGTTTTTTTACATCAACCATGAAAAATACTTTTTTTACATCGACCATGAAAAATACTAGGAATTTGCTAAGAGCATCCACAACGTGTAGCCAAAAGTGGTTCCATATTTGATTTTTGGCTTTTGGAACTAGTTCCATACATTGTAGAGGTAGTTCCAAAACCAGAAAAACAAGGAACCGGAGCAAGTAGGTGCTCCGATGCCAAATTTCACTTTTGGCATTTGGAACTAGTTCCCTACATTGTGAGAGTAGTTCCATATTGGCTTTATGTGTTGTTTTAGCTTGATGGCGGGACCCACGTTATAAATATTTGGAACCACTACATTGTGGAGCTATTGCTATATTTCACACCAAAGCCAAATTCACCATCGTATCAGATTTGGCAATAGCAACATTGTGGATGCCCTAAAGTTATATTTTCCATCTTGTACACAATTAAAAATATCTTTAAAACAAACAAATCTCTAATGTCTAGGTGTACCATCTCTACTAGTACTAGTATATACTAGTAAATTACACGTGCCTTGCACGTGAGAGCTCTTTTTTTTAGTGAAACAACTTCGACGCAGGATTTTGTGAAGCTTTTTAACTTAATTGGTCAAACATGCGAAGCATGTGCCATTTACTTGTACAACTTTATCGGAAAAAAATTACTTGTACAAGCTAGTTCCCCTAAGTACTACCAGCACATAAGTAAACAAAAGAACCAGGGACATCATCAACTGAAAACAACAATCTATTCATATAGCGGCTCTTGCATCACCCTTTGAAAATCATCTACCTGCAAAGATGAGTGCAGAGTTTCTGCTCGTGCTTTCACCTGTTCCAAGATCGTCCAGTTGATCTCATGGACATCTGCATCAGCCAAAGCGGTAACCAAGTTGCCAGCCACTAGCTTCTGCAGATCAGCAACAGCATGTAGGCCATCTTGAATTGTAGAATTCCATCCTCGGTTCATTTCTTTGTTCCGCCAAGTGGCCACATCCAAGTCCTTTTGAAGACGCCTAATCTTAGCTTCCCCATTGCCACATCCTTCTGTTTTGTTCCTACAAACGTTTGCATCACTGGAACTCTGGACATCTGTGCTACAATGCTGCTTGGCAGGGACATGAGCAGTCACTTGCTTCTGCGATTTGCCATGCATAAAATCAATCAGCAGATTAAAAGGAAATATGTTGGTTGATTCATGTCACCACTTTGAGCAACCCATGAGTTTCTAAACCTTAAATGGAGTCTAAAACATTGCAATAAAAGGGTGGGTGCATCATTTGGATGCAGAGGCCGGGGCGACCCTATTTTCAAGAAAAAATTAGGAAATCTGAAATCTATATCTATATCTCTACCATCTATACCACTCCACTCCAGTTGACAGTTTGATCTCTTTCAGTACATTAGATTATGTCATGTTTAAAACACTATTATAAAATTACCTCCTTAATGTTGAGCTCAGGAGGATCCAGATGTGCTGATCCTAGGCGGCCCCTCAAATGATTGCTTGCTAGAACAATAGGACCAAATCCCGCCTCCTTTCTACCAATGTCTGCATCACTGGCGCGCTCACTGTCTTTGTTAGGAACATGAGCAGTGGCTAGCTGCTGCAAATCAAAGTTCATCAAATCAATCAGCAAACAACACATATGAAATTTGAGCAGTGCGGCTAAATACCTTCTTCAGCAGCTGCCCCACGGAATCGTCCTTTTGGCGGCACATCACACGGGTGAAAAATCTCGGCAACGACTTGGGGTGCGGTGATTTTGTCCCATTCCACAGTATGCCGAGCTTGGCTGCAATTATCTTATTCTGCAAGATATTTTGCCTCCGAGATTCTTCGTAGGCATTCTCGAGGGGAATATCTAGCAGGCATTACAAAAAAAACAGATGCTAATAACAAGCAGTGGAAGCAAGCAATAAACTAGTCTCGGAAATCAAATACATAACAAAAGCTGCCGGACAAAGTGTTCAACCTTGGTCGACTGGGGAGGTGGCGCGTTGGCCGTTCGTTTTGGTTCGGTGGATCATGGTGGCGCTTTGTGTACCGATCTCGCCGGCCGGTAAGATGAACCAGTGAGTCGGGGAAGCAGATCCGACGAAGCGGACGGAGTGTGGTTGACGGCGTCGCTGAGCTGGCTCCGGCGCGGTGGATGTCGGCTACGGATGGAGGACTGAGAGGGAGCGAGACGGACTAGGTGCGAGGTAGGGAGAGAGGCCCTTGCTTGTCCGTGGGTGGGGCTGGATATAGGGGAAATGAAAGCCCTAGAAGATAGCATCCTGCTAATATCCTAGTACAAAACAATTGAACTAGAAAATCCCGCCAATATATGGTGCTGAATTGCGGGCGGCTCATAGCTTGTGCACAAATAAAATGGGAAAATCCAAAAAATGTAGTTCAACAAAAAAAAACTCTAGTGGCAAAGTCGCTAGCTCGCCATGAGAAGATGCACTCCGCCAAAAAAATGTCATGAGAAGCTAGTTTGCTATGGATCTTGCATTAACCCTGCTCGATAAAATGGTGGGCACAAAAGACAAGCTAAATCAAAAATAATGGTGGTAGAAAGATGTAACTCTCAAATGTAAACTCTACTAAACAGGGCCAGCTCAAAAACATGCCTCATATTATTAGTACTTCCTCCGGTCCATATTAACTGCCACTAAAATGGATGTATCTACAAATACATCCATTTGAGTGGCATGTATATGGATAGGAGTAGTAGATCAAGGAGTTGCGAGACAGTGGAGGAAATGAGGTGGGGAGGAGGAGGGTGACGACCAGACCCCCACCTCCACGGCACCGCATAAATAGAAGCTAAAATATGTGAAACAGTGGAGGAAATGAGGTGGAAAGGTCTTCTTTTTAGCCCCAGCGTCACCGCAGATCAGGTGACATGCACCTATTGCATGTCACCGTGTGACATGCGGTTTAAATTCAAATTTGAACACTGCGAACAAATCTGAAAAAAATCATGCATGTTCATAGATATTAAGATAACCCCTAAAAAATTCAAGTCAAAATTCGAAACATACATCGAGAAACAAAAAAGAGAAATCTGTCATGAATAGTTCCCGAATTCAAATCTGAGTTTCTCTGTAGACTATTCACATCTGAGTTTCTCTTTTTTGTTTCTCGATGTATGTTTCGAATTTTGATCTGAAATTTTTAGGGGTTATCTTAATATGAGCTGTGAACGTGCATGATTTTTTTCAGATTTTTTCGCAATGTTTAAATTTGGATTTAGGCCGCATGTCACACGGTGACATGGTGCATGTCACCATGTCACCTCGCTACCGCTCGAGAAATGGAGCCCCTCTCCGCTGGGCTCCATAAAAGCTTCACTGCTCGTGTCAGACTGTTGAAGACACTGGCAAGTGCATGTCAGGGGGACAGAGAATAAATTTCGTCCACGCGTCGGCGCGTGCTGTCTACCCCAAACCCTAAACTCTGTCTTATGAAGTCAAAGCATGCATGAAGAGAAGTGGTTTTTGGTTTCAAACATGGAAATTTCAAAAACCCTCTCAAGAGCTACATTTTGGAGTGACTAATTTTTCATATTCATGATTTAAACTTGTTTAAATGGGCATAAAAATGGGCATAAAATTCAAAATAAATCAAAATAAATGAAAAACCAAGGCACATAGTCTTCTTATGTCATATAGTAAGCATTCAATTAAGTTGATAAACAAGGTCTAGACATACTCAAACCAGAAAAATCATGTATCTACCCCCTAACCCTAAACTCTGTCTTATGAAGTCAAGCATGAAGAGATGTGGTTTTTGGTTTCAAACATGGAAATTTCGAAAACCCTCCCAAGAGCTTCATTTTGGAGTGACTAAGAAGCATACATGCTTACTTTTTTATATTCATGTTTTAAACTTGTTCAAATCTTGGTCAAACCTAGGATTTGACCAAGATTCAAATGGGCATAAAAATTCAAAAAATTTGAAAAACCAAGGTCTTCTTATGTCATATAGTAAGCATTCAATTAAGTTGATAAACAAGGTCTAGACGTATTAAACCTGAAAAATCATGTATCTACCCCCTAACCCTAAACTCTGTCTTATGAAGTCAAGCATGCATGGTGAAGAGAAGTGGTTTTTCGTTTCAAACATGGAAATTTTAAAAACCCTCCCAAGAGCTTCATTTTAGGGTGACTAAGAAGGATACATGATTACTTTGTCATATTCATGTCTTAAACTTGTTTAAGTCATGGTCAAACCTAGGATTTGACGAAGATTCAAATGGGCATAAGAATTCAAAAAAATCAAAAACCAAAGCACATAGTCTGTGTATGTCATATAGTAAGCATTCAAGTTGATAAACAAGGTCTAGACATATTCAAACCAGAAAAATCATGGAAATTTCAAAAACCTCCCACGAGCTTCATTTTGGAGTGGCTAAGAAGGATCGATGCAGGTTACTTTTCATATTATTCATGTTTTAAACTTGTTTAAATCTTGGTTAAACCTAGGATTTGACCAAGATTCAACAAATGGGGATAAAAAAATGAAAACCCAATGCACATAGTCTTCTTATGTCATATAATAAGCATACAATTAAGTTGATAAACAAGGTCTAGACATATTCAAACCAGAAAAATCATGTATGTGGCTACCCCTAACCCTAAACTCTGTCTTATGAAGTCAAGCATGAAGAGATGTGGTTTTTGGTTTCAAACATGGAAATTTCAAAAACCCTTCCAAGAGCTTCATTTTGGAGTGACTGAGAAGCATACATGCATGCTTACCTTTTCATATTCATGTTTTAAACTTGTTCAAATCTTGGTCAAACCTAGGATTTGACCAAGATTCAAATGGGCATAAAAATTCAAATAAAATGAATACCAAGGTCTTCTTATGTCATATAGTATGCGCGCATTCAATTAAGTTGATAAACAAGGTCTAGAAGGAGAGCATTATGGTGTCTCCCTTTTCGGGTGATGATGTTGACTTTTGTGCAGGGTTTGTCAGTGAGCAGGAGGTGCGAGCGAGCGAGCGAGTCGAGCGAGGCCAAGAATGAGAGAGATTTGTTTTTTTTGTGAGAGGGACAACCGAAGGATCCGAAGGACCCGAGACTTCCAATACGCATCCTGATGCGTCTTCTCTTGACAAAGAAAATGGCTGGGAGTTTGCGTACCTATTGCACGTGACCTGTGCTCACTGAAGTGTGGGACCCCACGCATGGGCACCACACGTAAGTGACAGACCTATTGGTGTAAAAACTCGGTTGATTAGTATAGTGCATTAGAGCAAAGTTTCCTATGGATTCAAGGGTAGGAAATCCAAGTTAACTCATTTACATGACATTATTTTTTCCATTAAGCAAAGTTAACACATCTATCAATTGGTACATTTTGGAGTGACTAAGAAGGATCCAGGCTTACTTATTCGTTTTCACGTGTTAAACTTGTCTAAATCTTGGTCAAACCTAGGATTTGACAGAGATTCAAATGGGCAGAAAATTAAAAAAACAAAATGAAAAACCAAAGCACATAGTCTTCTTTTGTCATATAGTAAGCATTAAAGTTGATAAACAAGGTCTAGACATATTCAAACCAGACAAATCATGTATCTATACCCCCTAACCCCTAAACTATGTCTTATGAAGTCAAGCATGAAGATAAGTGGTTTTGGGTTTCAAACATGGAAATTTCAAAAACCTCCCAGAAGCTTCATTTTAGAGTGACTAAGAAGGATACACGCTTCGCTTTTCATTTTCATGTTTTAAACTTGTTTAAATCTTGGTCAAACCTAGGATTTGACCAAAAGATTCAAACATGGAAATTTCAAAAACCTCCCAAAAACTTCATTTTAGAGTGACTAAGAAGGATACATGCTTCCCTTTTCATTTTCATGATTTAAACTTGTTTAAATCTTGGTCAAACCTAGGATTTGACCAAGATACAAATGGGTGGGCACAAAATTCAAAAAAATCAGAAAAAATGAAAAACCAAATCACATAGTCTTCTTATGTCATATCGTAAGCATTCAAGTTGATAAACAAGGTCTAGATATATCCAAACCAGACAAATCATGTATCTACCCCCTAACCCTAAACTTTGTCTTATGAAGTCAAGCATGAAGAGAAGTGGTTTTCGGTTTGAAACATGGAAATTTCAAAAACCTCCCAAAAGCTTCATTTTAGATTGACTAAGAAGGATCCATGCTTACCTTTTCATTTTCATATTTTAAACTTGTTTAAATCTTAATTTGTCAAACCTAGGATCTGACAATTAAAGAGATTCAAATCGGCATTAAATTCAAAAAAAACTCAGAAAAAGGAAAAACAAAAGCATATAGTCTTCTTATGTCATATAGTAAGCATTCAAGTTGATAAACACAAGGTTTGGACATATTCAAACCAGACAAATAATGTATCTCTACCCCCTAACCCTAAACTTGGTCGATCTTATGAAGTCTAGCTAGCATGAAGAGAAGTCGTTTTGGGTTTCAAACATGGAAATTTCAAGAACATCTCAAAAGCTTCTTATGTCATATAGTACTAAGCATTAAAGTTGAGAAACAAGGTCTAGACATATTCAACCTATGCAAATCATGTATCTACCCCCTAATTAACCCCTAAACTTTGTCTTATGTAGTCAAGCATGAAGAGAGGTGGTTTTGGGTTTCAAACATGGAAATTTCAAAAACCTCCCAAAAGCTTCATTTTAGAGTGACTAATTAATAAGAAGGATGATACAGGCTTCCCTTCTCATTTTCATGTTTTAAACTTGTTTAAATCTTGTTCAAACCTAGGATTTGACCAAGATTCTTCAGAAAAAATCAAAAGAATGAAAAACCAAAGCACATAGCATTCTTATGCCATATAGTAAGCTAGCATTCAAGATGATAAACAAGGTCTAGACATATTCAAACCAGAAAAATCATGTATATATCTACCCCTAACCCTAAACTCTGTCTTATGAAGTCAAGCATGAAAGAGAAGTGGCGGTTTTGGGTTTGAAACATGGAAATTTCAAAAAAAAGCTTCATTTTAGGGAGACTAAGAAGGATCCATGCTTACCATTTTATTTTCATGTTTTAAACTTGTTTAAATCTTGTTCAAACCTAAGATTTGACCAAGATTCAAATGGGTAGAAAATTAAAAAAGTGAAAAAAATGAAAAACCAAAGTACATAGTCTTCTTATGTCATATAGTAAGCATTCAAGTTGTTAAACAAGGTCGATCTAGACATATTCAAACCAGACAAATCATGTATCTATACCCCTAACCCCTAATTAAACTCTGTCTTATGAAGTCAAGCATGAAGAGAAGTGGTTTCGGGTTTCAAACATGGACTAATTAAGAAGGATCATTTTTAAAAACCCCAAAAGCTTCATTTTAGAGTGCATAAGAAGGATCCAGGCTTACCCTTTCATTTTGATGTTTTAATCTTGTTTAAATCTTGGTCAAACCTAGGATTTGACCAATATTCAAATGAGCATAAAATAAGAAATAAAAAAATAAAAAAAGAAAGCACATAATCTTCTTATGTCATATAGTAAGCATTCAAAAGTTCATGAAGAAGGTCTAGACACATTCAAATCAAACAAGTCATCTACCCCTAACCCTACACTGTGTCTTATAAATGAAGTCAAGCATGAAAAGAAGTGTGGTTTTGGGTTTCAAACATGGAAATTTGAAAAACCTCCCAAAAGCTTCATTTTAATTAGACTGACTGGTTAATTAAGAAGGATCCATGATTAATTACCTTTTCATTGTCATGTTTTAAACTTGTTTAAATCTTGGTCAAACCTAGGATATATTTGACCAAGATTCAAATGGGCATAAAAGTTCAGAAAAAATCAAAAGAATGAAAAACCAAAGCATGAAAAGAAGTGTCGTTTTGGGTTTCAAACATGGAAATTTCAAGAACACATCCCAAAAGCTTCATTTTAGAGTGAGTAAGAAGGATCCATGCTTACCTTTTCATTTCATGTTATAGACTTGTGTTTAAATCATGGTCAACCCTAGGATTAATTTGACCAAGATTCAAGTGGGCAGAAAATTTAAAAAATAGAAAACTGAAAAACCAAAGTACATAGTCTTCTTATGTACGTCATATAGTAAGCATATTCAAGTTGATAAACAAGGTCTAGACATATTCAAACCATACAAATCATGTATCTACCCCTAACCCTAAACTATGTCTTATGAAGTCAATCATGAAGAGAAGTGGTTTTGGGTTTCAAACATGGAAATTTCAAAAACCCTCCCAAGTGCTACATTTTGGAGTGACTAAGAAGGATAGATGCTTAATTTTTCATATTCATGATTTAAACTTGTTCAAATCTTGGTCAACCCTAGGATTTGACCAAGATTCAAATGGGCATAAAAATTCAAAAAAATCAAAAAAAATTGAAAAACCAATGTCTTCTTATGTCATATAGTAAGCATTCAATTAAGTTGATAAACAAGGTCTAGACATATTCAAACCAGGAAAATCATGTATCTACCCCTAACCCCTAAACTATGTCTTATGAAGTCAAGCATGAAGAGAAGTGGTTTTGGGTTTCAAACATGGAAATTTCAAAAACCTCCCAAAAGCTTCATTTTAGAGTGACTAAGAAGGATCCAGGCTTACATTTTCATTTTCATGTTTGAAACTTGTTTAAATCTTGGTTAAACCTAGGATTTGACCAAGATTCAAATGGGCATAAAATTCAAAAAAATTAGAAAAATGAAAAACAAAAGCACATAGTCTTCTTATGTCATATAGTAAGCATTCAAGTTGATAAACAAGGTTTAGACATATTCAAACCAGACAAATCATATATCTACCCCTAACCCTAAACTCGGTCTTATGAAGTCTAGCATGAAGAGAAGTCGTTTTGGGTTTTAAACGTTTAAGCCAAAAGCCCCATTTCAAATATTTCAAACTTATTCAAATTTGGTTCAAATTTGAAAGACATACAATTTATAGCACACATAGTGCATACATGTTCACACATATTGCACTAGATGCTAATTAACCCTATAGTTTGAGGCCATTTGGATGAGGTCGAAAAAATTCTTGGATTAGAAATGGGGTTGTTCGAACCCCGTAGTTGGATTTTTTGAACCTTGATCTGTAGTACTGGGCAAAACCCTAGTTTAACCTATTTAATTATAGATTCGTAGGTTGATTTTTCTACATTTTTATTATTACTATGCAGCACATGTGTGTTTGCCCGTCGAGTGAAACTCGGAGAAGAGGGATCACTCGGAAGGAGAGAAGAAGGGAGAGCATTATGGTGTCTCCCTTTTTCGGGTGATGATGTTGACTTTTGTGCAGGGTTTGTCGTGAGCAGGAGGTGCGAGCGAGCGCAGCGAGTCGAGCGAGGCCGAGAATGAGAGAGATTTGTTTTTTTTTTGTGAGAGGGACAACCGAAGGATCCAGAAGGACCCAGAGACTTCCAATACGCATCCTGATGCGTCTTCTCTTGACAAAGAAAATGGCTGGGAGTTTGCGTACCTATTGCACGTGACCTGTGCTCACTGAAGTGTGGGACCCCACGCATGGGCACCACACGTAAGTGACAGACCTATTGGTGTAAAAACTCGGTTGATTAGTATAGTGCATTAGAGCAAAGTTTCCTATGGATTCAAGGGTAGGAAATCCAAGTTAACTCATTTACATGACATTATTTTTCCATTAAGCAAAGTTAACACATCTATCAATTGGTACATTTTGGAGTGACTAAGAAGGATCCAGGCTTACTTATTCGTTTTCACGTGTTAAACTTGTCTAAATCTTGGTCAAACCTAGGATTTGACAGAGATTCAAATGGGCAGAAAATTAAAAAAAACAGAAAAATGAAAACCAAAGCACATAGTCTTCTTATGTCATATAGTAAGCATTAAAGTTGATAAACAAGGTCTAGACATATTCAAACCAGACAAATCATGTATCTATACCCCTAACCCCTAAACTATGTCTTATGAAGTCAAGCATGAAGATAAGTGGTTTTGGGTTTCAAACATGGAAATTTCAAAAACCTCCCAAAAGCTTCATTTTAGAGTCACTAAGAAGGATCCATGCTTACCTTTTCATTTTCATATTTTAAACTTGTTTAAATCTTAATTTGTCAAACCTAGGATTTGACCAAAAGATTCAAACATGGAAATTTCAAAAACCTCCCAAAAACTTCATTTTAGAGTGACTAAGAAGGATACATGCTTCCCTTTTCATTTTCATGATTTAAACTTGTTTAAATCTTGGTCAAACCTAGGATTTGACCAAGATACAAATGGGTGGGCACAAAATTCAAAAAAATCAGAAAAAATGAAAAACCAAATCACATAGTCTTCTTATGTCATATCGTAAGCATTCAAGTTGATAAACACAAGGTTTGGACATATTCAAACCAGACAAATAATGTATCTCTACCCCCTAACCCTAAACTTGGTCGATCTTATGAAGTCTAGCTAGCATGAAGAGAAGTCGTTAATTTTGGGTTTCAAACATGGAAATTTCAAGAACATCTCAAAAGCTTCTTATGTCATATAGTACTAAGCATTAAAGTTGAGAAACAAGGTCTAGACATATTCAACCTATGCAAATCATGTATCTACCCCCTAATTAACCCCTAAACTTTGTCTTATGTAGTCAAGCATGAAGAGAGGTGGTTTTGGGTTTCAAACATGGAAATTTCAAAAACCTCCCAAAAGCTTCATTTTAGAGTGACTAATTAATAAGAAGGATGATACAGGCTTCCCTTCTCATTTTCATGTTTTAAACTTGTTTAAATCTTGTTCAAACCTAGGATTTGACCAAGATTCTTCAGAAAAAATCAAAAGAATGAAAAACCAAAGCACATAGCATTCTTATGCCATATAGTAAGCTAGCATTCAAGATGATAAACAAGGTCTAGACATATTCAAACCAGAAAAATCATGTATATATCTACCCCTAACCCTAAACTCTGTCTTATGAAGTCAAGCATGAAAGAGAAGTGGCGGTTTAATTTGGGTTTGAAACATGGAAATTTCAAAAAACCCCAAAAGCTTCATTTTAGGGAGACTAAGAAGGATCCATGCTTACCATTTTATTTTCATGTTTTAAACTTGTTTAAATCTTGTTCAAACCTAAGATTTGACCAAGATTCAAATGGGTAGAAAATTAAAAAAGTGAAAAAAATGAAAAACCAAAGTACATAGTCTTCTTATGTCATATAGTAAGCATTCAAGTTGTTAAACAAGGTCGATCTAGACATATTCAAACCAGACAAATCATGTATCTATACCCCTAACCCCTAATTAAACTCTGTCTTATGAAGTCAAGCATGAAGAGAAGTGGTTTCGGGTTTCAAACATGGACTAATTAAGAAGGATCATTTTTAAAAACCCCAAAAGCTTCATTTTAGAGTGCATAAGAAGGATCCAGGCTTACCCTTTCATTTTGATGTTTTAATCTTGTTTAAATCTTGGTCAAACCTAGGATTTGACCAATATTCAAATGAGCATAAAATAAGAAATAAAAAAATAAAAAAAGAAAGCACATAATCTTCTTATGTCATATAGTAAGCATTCAAAAGTTCATGAAGAAGGTCTAGACACATTCAAATCAAACAAGTCATCTACCCCTAACCCTACACTGTGTCTTATAAATGAAGTCAAGCATGAAAAGAAGTGTGGTTTTGGGTTTCAAACATGGAAATTTGAAAAACCTCCCAAAAGCTTCATTTTAATTAGACTGACTGGTTAATTAAGAAGGATCCATGATTAATTACCTTTTCATTGTCATGTTTTAAACTTGTTTAAATCTTGGTCAAACCTAGGATATATTTGACCAAGATTCAAATGGGCATAAAAGTTCAGAAAAAATCAAAAGAATGAAAAACCAAAGCATGAAAAGAAGTGTCGTTTTGGGTTTCAAACATGGAAATTTCAAGAACACATCCCAAAAGCTTCATTTTAGAGTGAGTAAGAAGGATCCATGCTTACCTTTTCATTTCATGTTATAGACTTGTTTAAATCATGGTCAACCCTAGGATTAATTTGACCAAGATTCAAGTGGGCAGAAAATTTAAAAAATAGAAAACTGAAAAACCAAAGTACATAGTCTTCTTATGTACGTCATATAGTAAGCATATTCAAGTTGATAAACAAGGTCTAGACATATTCAAACCATACAAATCATGTATCTACCCCTAACCCTAAACTATGTCTTATGAAGTCAATCATGAAGAGAAGTGGTTTTGGGTTTCAAACATGGAAATTTCAAAAACCCTCCCAAGTGCTACATTTTGGAGTGACTAAGAAGGATAGATGCTTAATTTTTCATATTCATGATTTAAACTTGTTCAAATCTTGGTCAACCCTAGGATTTGACCAAGATTCAAATGGGCATAAAAATTCAAAAAAATCAAAAAAAATTGAAAAACCAATGTCTTCTTATGTCATATAGTAAGCATTCAATTAAGTTGATAAACAAGGTCTAGACATATTCAAACCAGGAAAATCATGTATCTACCCCTAACCCCTAAACTATGTCTTATGAAGTCAAGCATGAAGAAGTGGTTTTGGGTTTCAAACATGGAAATTTCAAAAACCTCCCAGAAGCTTCATTTTAGAGTGACTAAGAAGGATCCAGGCTTACGTTTTCATTTTCATGTTTGAAACTTGTTTAAATCTTGGTCAAACCTAGGATTTGACCAAGATTCAAATGGGCATAAAATTCAAAAAAATTAGAAAAATGAAAAACAAAAGCACATAGTCTTCTTATGTCATATAGTAAGCATTCAAGTTGATAAACAAGGTTTAGACATATTCAAACCAGACAAATCATATATCTACCCCCTAACCCTAAACTCGGTCTTATGAAGTCTAGCATGAAGAGAAGTCGTTTTGGGTTTTAAACGTTTAAGCCAAAAGCCCCATTTCAAATATTTCAAACTTATTCAAATTTGGTTCAAATTTGAAAGACATACAAGTTATAGCACACATAGTGCATACATGTTCACACATATTGCACTAGATGCTAATTAACCCTATAGTTTGAGGCCATTTGGATGAGGTCGAAAAAATTCTTGGATTAGAAATGGGGTTGTTCGAACCCCGTAGTTGGATTTTTTGAACTTGATCTGTAGTACTGGGCAAAACCCTAGTTTAACCTATTTAATTATAGATTCGTAGGTTGATTTTTCTACATTTTTATTATTACTATGCAGCACATGTGTGTTTGCCCGTCGAGTGAAACTCGGAGAAGAGGGATCACTCGGAAGGAGAGAAGAAGGGAGAGCATTATGGTGTCTCCCCTTTTTCGGGTGATGATGTTGACTTTTGTGCAGGGTTTGTCAGTGAGCAGGAGGTGCGAGCGAGCGAGCGAGTCGAGCGAGGCCGAGAATGAGAGAGATTTGTTTTTTTGTGAGAGGGACAACCGAAGGATCTGAAGGACCCACAGACTTCCAATACGCATCCTGATGCGTCTTCTCTTGACAAAGAAAATGGCTGGGAGTTTGCGTACCTATTGCACGTGACCTGTGCTCACTGAAGTGTGGGACCCCACGCATGGGCACCACACGTAAGTGACAGACCTATTGGTGTAAAAACTCGGTTGATTAGTATAGTGCATTAGAGCAAAGTTTCCTATGGATTCAAGGGTAGGAAATCCAAGTTAACTCATTTACATGACATTATTTTTTCCATTAAGCAAAGTTAACACATCTATCAATTGGTACATTTTGGAGTGACTAAGAAGGATCCAGGCTTACTTATTCGTTTTCACGTGTTAAACTTGTCTAAATCTTGGTCAAACCTAGGATTTGACAAGATTCAAATGGGGAAAATTCAAAAAAAACAGAAAAATGAAAAACCAAAGCACATAGTCTTCTTATGTCATATAGTAAGCATTAAAGTTGATAAACAAGGTCTAGACATATTCAAACCAGACAAATCATGTATCTATACCCCTAACCCCTAAACTATGTCTTATGAAGTCAAGCATGAAGATAAGTGGTTTTGGGTTTCAAACATGGAAATTTCAAAAACCTCCCAAAAGCTTCATTTTAGAGTGACTAAGAAGGATCCATGCTTACCTTTTCATTTTCATATTTTAAACTTGTTTAAATCTTAATTTGTCAAACCTAGGATTTGACCAAAAGATTCAAACATGGAAATTTCAAAAACCTCCCAAAAACTTCATTTTAGAGTGACTAAGAAGGATACATGCTTCCCTTTTCATTTTCATGATTTAAACTTGTTTAAATCTTGGTCAAACCTAGGATTTGACCAAGATACAAATGGGTGGGCACAAAATTCAAAAAAATCAGAAAAATGAAAAACCAAATCACATAGTCTTCTTATGTCATATCGTAAGCATTCAAGTTGATAAACACAAGGTTTGGACATATTCAAACCAGACAAATAATGTATCTCTACCCCCTAACCCTAAACTTGGTCGATCTTATGAAGTCTAGCTAGCATGAAGAGAAGTCGTTAATTTTGGGTTTCAAACATGGAAATTTCAAGAACATCTCAAAAGCTTCTTATGTCATATAGTACTAAGCATTAAAGTTGAGAAACAAGGTCTAGACATATTCAACCTATGCAAATCATGTATCTACCCCCTAATTAATTAACCCCTAAACTTTGTCTTATGTAGTCAAGCATGAAGAGAGGTGGTTTTGGGTTTCAAACATGGAAATTTCAAAAACCTCCCAAAAGCTTCATTTTAGAGTGACTAATTAATAAGAAGGATGATACAGGCTTCCCTTCTCATTTTCATGTTTTAAACTTGTTTAAATCTTGTTCAAACCTAGGATTTGACCAAGATTCTTCAGAAAAAATCAAAAGAATGAAAAACCAAAGCACATAGCATTCTTATGCCATATAGTAAGCTAGCATTCAAGATGATAAACAAGGTCTAGACATATTCAAACCAGAAAAATCATGTATATATCTACCCCTAACCCTAAACTCTGTCTTATGAAGTCAATCATTAAAGAGAAGTGGCGGTTTAATTTGGGTTTGAAACATGGAAATTTCAAAAAACCCCAAAAGCTTCATTTTAGGGAGACTAAGAAGGATCCATGCTTACCATTTTATTTTCATGTTTTAAACTTGTTTAAATCTTGTTCAAACCTAAGATTTGACCAAGATTCAAATGGGTAGAAAATTAAAAAAGTGAAAAAAATGAAAAACCAAAGTACATAGTCTTCTTATGTCATATAGTAAGCATTCAAGTTGTTAAACAAGGTCGATCTAGACATATTCAAACCAGACAAATCATGTATCTATACCCCTAACCCCTAATTAAACTCTGTCTTATGAAGTCAAGCATGAAGAGAAGTGGTTTCGGGTTTCAAACATGGACTAATTAAGAAGGATCATTTTTAAAAACCCCAAAAGCTTCATTTTAGAGTGCATAAGAAGGATCCAGGCTTACCCTTTCATTTTGATGTTTTAATCTTGTTTAAATCTTGGTCAAACCTAGGATTTGACCAATATTCAAATGAGCATAAAATAAGAAATAAAAAAATAAAAAAAGAAAGCACATAATCTTCTTATGTCATATAGTAAGCATTCAAAAGTTCATGAAGAAGGTCTAGACACATTCAAATCAAACAAGTCATCTACCCCTAACCCTACACTGTGTCTTATAAATGAAGTCAAGCATGAAAAGAAGTGTGGTTTTGGGTTTCAAACATGGAAATTTGAAAAACCTCCCAAAAGCTTCATTTTAATTAGACTGACTGGTTAATTAAGAAGGATCCATGATTAATTACCTTTTCATTGTCATGTTTTAAACTTGTTTAAATCTTGGTCAAACCTAGGATATATTTGACCAAGATTCAAATGGGCATAAAAGTTCAGAAAAAATCAAAAGAATGAAAAACCAAAGCATGAAAAGAAGTGTCGTTTTGGGTTTCAAACATGGAAATTTCAAGAACACATCCCAAAAGCTTCATTTTAGAGTGAGTAAGAAGGATCCATGCTTACCTTTTCATTTCATGTTATAGACTTGTTTAAATCATGGTCAACCCTAGGATTAATTTGACCAAGATTCAAGTGGGCAGAAAATTTAAAAAATAGAAAACTGAAAAACCAAAGTACATAGTCTTCTTATGTACGTCATATAGTAAGCATATTCAAGTTGATAAACAAGGTCTAGACATATTCAAACCATACAAATCATGTATCTACCCCTAACCCTAAACTATGTCTTATGAAGTCAATCATGAAGAGAAGTGGTTTTGGGTTTCAAACATGGAAATTTCAAAAACCCTCCCAAGTGCTACATTTTGGAGTGACTAAGAAGGATAGATGCTTAATTTTTCATATTCATGATTTAAACTTGTTCAAATCTTGGTCAACCCTAGGATTTGACCAAGATTCAAATGGGCATAAAAATTCAAAAAAATCAAAAAAAATTGAAAAACCAATGTCTTCTTATGTCATATAGTAAGCATTCAATTAAGTTGATAAACAAGGTCTAGACATATTCAAACAGGAAAATCATGTATCTACCCCTAACCCCTAAACTATGTCTTATGAAGTCAAGCATGAAGAGAAGTGGTTTGGGTTTCAAACATGGAAATTTCAAAAACCTCCCAGAAGCTTCATTTTAGAGTGACTAAGAAGGATCCAGGCTTACGTTTTCATTTTCATGTTTGAAACTTGTTTAAATCTTGGTCAAACCTAGGATTTGACCAAGATTCAAATGGGCATAAAATTCAAAAAAATTAGAAAAATGAAAAACAAAAGCACATAGTCTTCTTATGTCATATAGTAAGCATTCAAGTTGATAAACAAGGTTTAGACATATTCAAACCAGACAAATCATATATCTACCCCTAACCCTAAACTCGGTCTTATGAAGTCTAGCATGAAGAGAAGTCGTTTTGGGTTTTAAACGTTTAAGCCAAAAGCCCCATTTCAAATATTTCAAACTTATTCAAATTTGGTTCAAATTTGAAAGACATACAAGTTATAGCACACATAGTGCATACATGTTCACACATATTGCACTAGATGCTAATTAACCCTATAGTTTGAGGCCATTTGGATGAGGTCGAAAAAATTCTTGGATTAGAAATGGGGTTGTTCGAACCCCGTAGTTGGATTTTTTGAACTTGATCTGTAGTACTGGGCAAAACCCTAGTTTAACCTATTTAATTATAGATTCGTAGGTTGATTTTTCTACATTTTTATTATTACTATGCAGCACATGTGTTTGCCCGTCGAGTGAAACTGAGGAGAGGGATCACTCGGAAGGAGAGAAGAAGGGAGAGCATTATGGTGTCTCCCCTTTTTCGAGTGATGATGTTGACTTTTGTGCAGGGTTTGTCGGTGAGCAGGAGGTGCGAGCGAGCGAGCGAGTCGAGCGAGGCCGAGAATGAGAGAGATTTGTTTTTTTTTGTGAGAGGGACAACCGAAGGATCCTGAAGGACCCAGACTTCCAATACGCATCCTGATGCGTCTTCTCTTGACAAAGAAAATGGCTGGGAGTTTGCGTACCTATTGCACGTGACCTGTGCTCACTGAAGTGTGGGACCCCACGCATGGGCACCACACGTAAGTGACAGACCTATTGGTGTAAAAACTCGGTTGATTAGTATAGTGCATTAGAGCAAAGTTTCCTATGGATTCAAGGGTAGGAAATCCAAGTTAACTCATTTACATGACATTATTTTTCCATTAAGCAAAGTTAACACATCTATCAATTGGTACATTTTGGAGTGACTAAGAAGGATCCAGGCTTACTTATTCGTTTTCACGTGTTAAACTTGTCTAAATCTTGGTCAAACCTAGGATTTGACAAGATTCAAATGGGCAGAAAAATAAAAAAACAGAAAAATGAAAAACCAAAGCACATAGTCTTCTTATGTCATATAGTAAGCATTAAAGTTGATAAACAAGGTCTAGACATATTCAAACCAGACAAATCATGTATCTATACCCCCTAACCCCTAAACTATGTCTTATGAAGTCAAGCATGAAGATAAGTGGTTTTGGGTTTCAAACATGGAAATTTCAAAAACCTCCCAAAAGCTTCATTTTAGAGTGACTAAGAAGGATCCATGCTTACCTTTTCATTTTCATATTTTAAACTTGTTTAAATCTTAATTTGTCAAACCTAGGATTTGACCAAAAGATTCAAACATGGAAATTTCAAAAACCTCCCAAAAACTTCATTTTAGAGTGACTAAGAAGGATACATGCTTCCCTTTTCATTTTCATGATTTAAACTTGTTTAAATCTTGGTCAAACCTAGGATTTGACCAAGATACAAATGGGTGGGCACAAAATTCAAAAAAATCAGAAAAATGAAAAACCAAATCACATAGTCTTCTTATGTCATATCGTAAGCATTCAAGTTGATAAACACAAGGTTTGGACATATTCAAACCAGACAAATAATGTATCTCTACCCCCTAACCCTAAACTTGGTCGATCTTATGAAGTCTAGCTAGCATGAAGAGAAGTCGTTAATTTTGGGTTTCAAACATGGAAATTTCAAGAACATCTCAAAAGCTTCTTATGTCATATAGTACTAAGCATTAAAGTTGAGAAACAAGGTCTAGACATATTCAACCTATGCAAATCATGTATCTACCCCCTAATTAATTAACCCCTAAACTTTGTCTTATGTAGTCAAGCATGAAGAGAGGTGGTTTTGGGTTTCAAACATGGAAATTTCAAAAACCTCCCAAAAGCTTCATTTTAGAGTGACTAATTAATAAGAAGGATGATACAGGCTTCCCTTCTCATTTTCATGTTTTAAACTTGTTTAAATCTTGTTCAAACCTAGGATTTGACCAAGATTCTTCAGAAAAAATCAAAAGAATGAAAAACCAAAGCACATAGCATTCTTATGCCATATAGTAAGCTAGCATTCAAGATGATAAACAAGGTCTAGACATATTCAAACCAGAAAAATCATGTATATATCTACCCCTAACCCTAAACTCTGTCTTATGAAGTCAAGCATGAAAGAGAAGTGGCGGTTTAATTTGGGTTTGAAACATGGAAATTTCAAAAAACCCCAAAAGCTTCATTTTAGGGAGACTAAGAAGGATCCATGCTTACCATTTTATTTTCATGTTTTAAACTTGTTTAAATCTTGTTCAAACCTAAGATTTGACCAAGATTCAAATGGGTAGAAAATTAAAAAAGTGAAAAAAATGAAAAACCAAAGTACATAGTCTTCTTATGTCATATAGTAAGCATTCAAGTTGTTAAACAAGGTCGATCTAGACATATTCAAACCAGACAAATCATGTATCTATACCCCTAACCCCTAATTAAACTCTGTCTTATGAAGTCAAGCATGAAGAGAAGTGGTTTCGGGTTTCAAACATGGACTAATTAAGAAGGATCATTTTTAAAAACCCCAAAAGCTTCATTTTAGAGTGCATAAGAAGGATCCAGGCTTACCCTTTCATTTTGATGTTTTAATCTTGTTTAAATCTTGGTCAAACCTAGGATTTGACCAATATTCAAATGAGCATAAAATAAGAAATAAAAAAATAAAAAAAGAAAGCACATAATCTTCTTATGTCATATAGTAAGCATTCAAAAGTTCATGAAGAAGGTCTAGACACATTCAAATCAAACAAGTCATCTACCCCTAACCCTACACTGTGTCTTATAAATGAAGTCAAGCATGAAAAGAAGTGTGGTTTTGGGTTTCAAACATGGAAATTTGAAAAACCTCCCAAAAGCTTCATTTTAATTAGACTGACTGGTTAATTAAGAAGGATCCATGATTAATTACCTTTTCATTGTCATGTTTTAAACTTGTTTAAATCTTGGTCAAACCTAGGATATATTTGACCAAGATTCAAATGGGCATAAAAGTTCAGAAAAAATCAAAAGAATGAAAAACCAAAGCATGAAAAGAAGTGTCGTTTTGGGTTTCAAACATGGAAATTTCAAGAACACATCCCAAAAGCTTCATTTTAGAGTGAGTAAGAAGGATCCATGCTTACCTTTTCATTTCATGTTATAGACTTGTTTAAATCATGGTCAACCCTAGGATTAATTTGACCAAGATTCAAGTGGGCAGAAAATTTAAAAAATAGAAAACTGAAAAACCAAAGTACATAGTCTTCTTATGTACGTCATATAGTAAGCATATTCAAGTTGATAAACAAGGTCTAGACATATTCAAACCATACAAATCATGTATCTACCCCTAACCCTAAACTATGTCTTATGAAGTCAATCATGAAGAGAAGTGGTTTTGGGTTTCAAACATGGAAATTTCAAAAACCCTCCCAAGTGCTACATTTTGGAGTGACTAAGAAGGATAGATGCTTAATTTTTCATATTCATGATTTAAACTTGTTCAAATCTTGGTCAACCCTAGGATTTGACCAAGATTCAAATGGGCATAAAAATTCAAAAAAATCAAAAAAAATTGAAAAACCAATGTCTTCTTATGTCATATAGTAAGCATTCAATTAAGTTGATAAACAAGGTCTAGACATATTCAAACCAGGAAAATCATGTATCTACCCCTAACCCCTAAACTATGTCTTATGAAGTCAAGCATGAAGAGAAGTGGTTTTGGGTTTCAAACATGGAAATTTCAAAAACCTCCCAAAGCTTCATTTTAGAGTGACTAAGAAGGATCCAGGCTTTTTCATTTTCATGTTTAAACTTGTTTAAATCTTGGTCAAACCTAGGATTTGACCAAGATTCAAATGGGCATAAAATTCAAAAAAATTAGAAAAATGAAAAACAAAAGCACATAGTCTTCTTATGTCATATAGTAAGCATTCAAGTTGATAAACAAGGTTTAGACATATTCAAACCAGACAAATCATATATCTACCCCCTAACCCTAAACTCGGTCTTATGAAGTCTAGCATGAAGAGAAGTCGTTTTGGGTTTAAACGTTTAAGCCAAAAGCCCCATTTCAAATATTTCAAACTTATTCAAATTTGGTTCAAATTTGAAAGACATACAAGTTATAGCACACATAGTGCATACATGTTCACACATATTGCACTAGATGCTAATTAACCCTATAGTTTGAGGCCATTTGGATGAGGTCGAAAAAATTCTTGGATTAGAAATGGGGTTGTTCGAACCCCGTAGTTGGATTTTTTGAACCTTGATCTGTAGTACTGGGCAAAACCCTAGTTTAACCTATTTAATTATAGATTCGTAGGTTGATTTTTCTACATTTTTATTATTATGCAGCACATGTGTGTTTGCCCGTCGAGTGAAACTCGGAGAAGAGGGATCACTCGGAAGGAGAGAAGAAGGGAGAGCATTATGGTGTCTCCCCTTTTTCGGGTGATGATGTTGACTTTTGTGCAGGGTTTGTCAGTGAGCAGGAGGTGCGAGCAGCGAGCGAGCGAGTCGAGCGAGGCCGAGAATGAGAGAGATTTGTTTTTTTTTGTGAGAGGGACAACCGAAGGATCTAAGGACCCACAGACTTCCAATACGCATCCCGATGCGTCTTCTCTTGACAAAGAAAATGCTGGGAGTTTGCGTACCTATTGCACGTGACTGTGCTCACTGAAGTGTGGGACCCCACGCATGGGCACCACACGTAAGTGACAGACCTATTGGTGTAAAAACTCGGTTGATTAGTATAGTGCATTAGAGCAAAGTTTCCTATGGATTCAAGGGTAGGAAATCCAAGTTAACTCATTTATATGACATTATTTTTTCCATTAAGCAAAGTTAACACATCTATCAATTGGTACATTTTGGAGTGACTAAGAAGGATCCAGGCTTACTTATTCGTTTTCACGTGTTAAACTTGTCTAAATCTTGGTCAAACCTAGGATTTGACAGAGATTCAAATGGGCGGAAAATTCAAAAAAAAAAACAGAAAAATGAAAAACCAAAGCACATAGTCTTCTTATGTCATATAGTAAGCATTAAAGTTGATAAACAAGGTCTAGACATATTCAAACCAGACAAATCATGTATCTATACCCCTAACCCCTAAACTATGTCTTATGAAGTCAAGCATGAAGATAAGTGGTTTTGGGTTTCAAACATGGAAATTTCAAAAACCTCCCAAAAGCTTCATTTTAGAGTGACTAAGAAGGATCCATGCTTACCTTTTCATTTTCATATTTTAAACTTGTTTAAATCTTAATTTGTCAAACCTAGGATCTGACAATTAAAGAGATTCAAATCGGCATTAAATTCAAAAAAAACTCAGAAAAAGGAAAAACAAAAGCATATAGTCTTCTTATGTCATATAGTAAGCATTCAAGTTGATAAACACAAGGTTTGGACATATTCAAACCAGACAAATAATGTATCTCTACCCCCTAACCCTAAACTTGGTCGATCTTATGAAGTCTAGCATGAAGAGAAGTCGTTTTGGGTTTCAAACATGGAAATTTCAAGAACATCTCAAAAGCTTCTTATGTCATATACTACTAAGCATTAAAGTTGAGAAACAAGGTCTAGACATATTCAACCTATGCAAATCATGTATCTACCCCCTAATTAACCCCTAAACTTTGTCTTATGTAGTCAAGCATGAAGAGAGGTGGTTTTGGGTTTCAAACATGGAAGTTTCAAAAACCTCCCAAAAGCTTCATTTTAGAGTGACTAATTAATAAGAAGGATGATACAGGCTTCCCTTCTCATTTTCATGTTTTAAACTTGTTTAAATCTTGGTCAAACCTAGGATTTGACCAAGATTCTTCAGAAAAAATCAAAAGAATGAAAAACCAAAGCACATAGCATTCTTATGCCATATAGTAAGCTAGCATTCAAGATGATAAACAAGGTCTAGACATATTCAAACCAGAAAAATCATGTATATATCTACCCCTAACCCTAAACTCTGTCTTATGAAGTCAAGCATGAAAGAGAAGTGGCGGTTTTGGGTTTGAAACATGGAAATTTCAAAAAACCCCAAAAGCTTCATTTTAGGGAGAATAAGAAGGATCCATGCTTACCATTTTATTTTCATGTTTTAAACTTGTTTAAATCTTGTTCAAACCTAGGATTTGACCAAGATTCAAATGGGCAGAAAAAAAAAAATGAAAAAAATGACACCAAAGTACATAGTCTTATTATGTCATATAATAAGCATTCAAGTTGTTAAACAAGGTCGATCTAGACATATTCAAACCAGACAAATCATGTTTCTATACCCCTAACCCCTAATTAAACTATGTCTTATGAAGTCAAGCATGAAGAGAAGTGGTTTCGGGTTTCAAACATGGACTAAGAAGGATCATTTTAAAAACCCCAAAAGCTTCATTTTAGAGTGCATAAGAAGGATCCAGGCTTACCCTTTCATTTTCATGTTTTAATCTTGTTTAAATCTTGGTCAAACCTAGGATTTGACCAATATTCAAATGAGCATAAAATAAAAAATAAAAAAATAAAAAACGAAAGCACATAATCTTCTTATGTCATATAGTAAGCATTCAAATGTTGATAAACAAAGGTTTGGACATATTCAAACCAGACAAATAATGTATCTACCCCCTAACCCTAAACTCGGTCGATCTTATGAAGTCTAGCATGAAGAGAAGTCGTTTTGGGTTTCAAACATGGAAATTTCAAGAACATCCCAAAAGCTTCTTATGTCATATAGTAAGCATTAAAGTTGAGAAACAAGGTCTAGACATATTCAAACTATGCAAATCATGTATCTACCCCGTAACCCCTAAACTTTGTCTTATGTAGTCAAGCATGAAGAGAGGTGGTTTTGGGTTTCAAACATGGAAATTTCAAAAACCTCCCAAAAGCTTCATTTTAGAGTGACTAAGAAGGATGATACAGGCTTCTCTTCCCATTTTCATGTTTTAAACTTGTTTAAATCTTGGTCAAACCTAGGATTTGACCAAGATTCTTCAGAAAAAATCAAAATAATGAAAAACTAAAGCACATAGCATTCTTATGTCATGTAGTAAGCATTCAAGATGATAAACAAGGTCTAGACATATTCAAACCAGAAAAATCATGTATATATCTACCCCTAACCCTAAACTCTATCTTTATGAAGTCAAGCATGAAAGAGAAGTGGTGGTTTTGGGTTTGAAACATGGAAATTTCAAAAAACCCCAAAAGCTTCATTTTAGGGAGAATAAGAAGGATCCATGCTTACCATTTTATTTTCATGTTTTAAACTTGTTTAAATCTTGTTCAAACCTAGGATTTGACCAAGATTCAAATGGGCAGAAAATTACAAAAAATCAAAAAATGAAAAACCAAAGTTCATAGTCTTCTTATGTCATATAGTAAGCATTCAAGTTGTTAAACAAGGTCTAGACATATTCAAACAGAACAAATCATGTATCTATACCCCTAACCCTAATTAAACTCTGTCTTATGAAGTCAAGCATGAAGAGAAGTGGTTTCGGGTTTCAAACATGGACTAAGAAGGATCATTTTAAAAAAACCCAAAAGCTTCATTTTAGAGTGCATAAGAAGGATCCAGGCTTACCCTTTCATTTTCATATTTTAATCTTGTTTAAATCTTGGTCAAACCTAGGATTTGACCAATATTCAAATGAGCATAAAATAAAAAATAAATGAATCAATGAGATATGACCTCATGTTTATTTTCTATAGGATTATTTCCTATAGGATATGTTCAATCAAACAACTAGCTGGTGTAGGAAAAAATCCCGTAGAATCAAACAACTAGCAATCAAAAATAATTTATCTCTCATTCCTCTGTCGTGCATGTGGGTACACCAATAGCATATACATGTTGGTCCCATCTTAATGCTAAGGTTCAGTTCATCATACATAGTGGGAAACTTCACAAGATAAATGGGACCCAAGTTATGGCGAAAGTTAATATTATTACTATATATATACACACATAGTTTCATTCGATTTGAATTATAGGTTTGTGAGCAAATATATATTTAGTTTGAACTAGTGCTCGAGTACGTAAGAAGCTATTTAATCACAAGCTTCATAGATTTTAAAACAAGGCATCTACATATTACTGGATTTTTTCAAAATTTTCAGAATAGTTTTTTTAGCTTCGAAATAAGAAATAGTTTGGAACGTTGGATCTCAAATGGATGGTAGATGGTGGCACATAGTCACAATGTATCTTGGAAGCATCAAGTCACTGAAGCTCTGTCCGGTTTCCAAACCAAGCTAAGAAAGGCATTGAAAATGAAGTTCTGCTCTAAAACATCTCTCATTCCATTTTGGTGCTCGCGCGGTTGCATGCTGCCCACGTGTTAAGGTACGTGTCTCTGGCATGTAGAGAACTACGATTATTGGCGAAAAATATATCGAAATGGAAACTGTAAAAAAAAACCTCTCTGGTCAACCTGATGTGACGAGACATCACTGCACCAAACGTCGTCGCAAATTTATAGATGGGTGGCGTGCTAGTATACCAACAGTCAAATCGGCGCCCAGTCGCAGCAGCAGCCTAGAGTACTACCTAGTTTTTGCCCCTTGCATGTCTATCGTATTCTTCTTCACCCTCCCAGAATCACGCGCACGCGCAGTATCTCGATCCCCACCACGCCGCATCGTTCCGCTCGCCCTCTCCTCCGAAATCCCCAAGCGCGGTTGCATCCGCCATCCACCTAAATCCATCTTCACGTGATGAATTATTCTAGGCTTTGCCGGGGCGGCGGGGAAGGCCACTGGGAGGCTCTCACCGGCGACAACACCGACCTCATCGCTGCGCATCTGGACGTTACCTACACCGTCCGACTTGCCGCATGTTCCAGGGAGCTCTACGACCGGATCAGCAAGGATGAAGGTAAGATGCACCATTGGGGTGAACCCTGCCTGCTGATGCCTCCGCCTGCTTATTGGTTCGATGAACACTGGGATTGGGCGACAGCATCTCGTCTGCATGATACCGTGTACGACCTGGTGCCCCTCGACCATCCTCGCCGTTCTGTCGCCCTGCCGTTCATGCACGACAGAAAATGGCTTGGCGCGAACGGCGACTGGATCGCCGCCGCCGATCATCATGGGTACCAGTGGTGCCTCGTGAACGTCTACACCGAGCGACATATCCCCCTTCCATCCCTACCTGATTCGAAGATCGATCATAGTAGTTTTTCATATCAACCTGCATACTCTTTTAACTGGGGTCCAGCAATTGATTTGTTGAAGATTGTAATCTGCCAAGTGCCCACAAAAGGTGGGAGGTACGCAGATTACAAGCTCATCGCCTTGTTCGACAAAACGATTTTCTACCTTGAAGGGGGTGGCGACTGGAGAATGCCCATGCTGGAGGCCCTTACACCTGCACCTGATTATCCAAATTACTGTGATGCCATTGAACTCCGTGGCCACGTTTTTGCGGTGGACGAAACTGACGGCTCCACGTACTTCTGGGACACCGCAAATGGTATTTTTTCAGTCCTTTTGCATTGCATGATACACTGCCTTAACCAATGAAGTTATTAATGAACTACCTTGTTTATATTTTACCTTTCTTAAATGACTTAATGATCACACCCCCTTTTGCTGAATATGAATGAACCGTTGCTTGCAATGAATTAGTAGTACTAATTAGCCACCAACAAACATAGTATGCTCAGTATGTGATTGCATTCCTGAATTAGTAACTCTACGCCACTGCAGAATATGGATGTAATTAACCAGTATCTCAAAAGATAACGTAGCACTATGAAGGCACCCTTTTTGATAACCTTTTACACCCATTGTTTCATATATAACTAATTGATTTTGCCTCCAAAAGGAGGACGAGAGACCCCCGCCATCTGCATCAGAGAGATGCATAAGGACTTTCATAAGTATATGACTTAACGATCACATCCTTTATCTGAATATGAATGAACCGTTGCTTGCAATGAATTAGTACTAGTCAGTCATCAGCAAACATAGTATACTCCGTATGTGAATGCATTCCTGAATTAGTAACTCTATGCAACTGCAGAATATGGATGTAATTAACAAGTATCTCAAATGTTAACATAGAAACAGAAAAATAGAAGAAAATCGTTTGTAATTACATGCGTAGCTTATATTTTCTAGAGATCGGGGAAAAAGCGTTGATTGGATGTACCTACATGCAGATCAAACAGTTCTTTGTTTATATCGGTGAACAATCTGCAAAATGGTATAATTAATTTTGTGTTTGATACATTATTTCTCCCATTTTCTTGAATAGATTTCAGTTTCCCACAATTATCTTTGATTAGTGATTGTGACGTCCCCTCATTCAAAATAACTCAGGTTATCTTTTTCCTAATCAAGTGTTATTTAAGTTTGAGTAAGTTTACGACTAATATCTACAACCTCATATATATATAAGATTTAGCACCTGCAGGCCTAGCAAAGTTAGCTGCCTGTAGTCCCCTGTATAGTTCTTTCTTTTTGCTTTCTCAGTTTTTCGTAGCCTTGCTACAACCCTGTATGCTCTAATATATAATGATGCACGACTAGGCATGTGTTCGAGAAAAGAAAATCTAAATATCTTTTGTAATATATGAGCCTATATTGATGTTTTAGATGTTGGTAGTATAACTTTCGATAAACTTGAACAGACTTAAATCAGTTTAACTTAGCACAACCATATGGCGTACCTTTTTTAGAACGCGAAAATGAGGTAAACAAATACCCTGTGTACCCTTAACTATCAATAGTAGAGAAGAGATTATGAACCTTCAACTCTAAAATGCAAATTCTTCTACTGAATGGATAGCTGCATCTGATACCTATTTTGCAAATGTTACCAGACTTGGGGTTAGCTATAAAAAGGCATTTCTTTCTTGTCAAGCTTAATGCACTACCAACACAACCAAAAGTCCGAACTGATCGCAAGGGCGGCAATTTTAGGATAAATTGCGAAAGCCAGGACTCGAACTCGAGACCCTGGCTCTGACACCATGTCAAGCTTCATCGACTAGCCAACGCAACCAAAAGTCCGAACTGATGGAAAGGTCTAGGCAATCCACTTATACAGTTAAACATTTCTTACCCTTCGGGTGGTCACAGGGAAGCTCTCTAATAGATCACTTAAGACAAAGGGAATTAACTACAGCACAGGACTTAAACTTAAGATGATATATATTTGTCAAAATTTGAATCTATCTATATGCTTTCACTGTCTAGATACATCTGAATTTGGACAAATCTCAGACACTTTCGGTGGGACAGAGGTAGTATATAACTGTGTATACACTAACTAGTGTCTAGTTTTGGCATCAATAATAACCTAGATGACACAAATGCTAAAACTGCAAGAATGCTCGATGTCAGTCACAGAAACATTATTGCAGTACCACTTTAGTATGTAAACATCAGTCGAAGTAACAGAAAGACTCAAATAGAGTTAGCTACTGAATTCATTCTTATCCTGATGTAGAGTTATTTTCTATATATTATTGAGACGTTTCTGATGCTTAGTTTCCTGTTGGGCTTTTCATCTGGACAAATCATTAGCTGAAATGGGCAGCTACTATTTTTAGATTATATCAACTAAGGCAGCTGTTACTTTTCTCTGTTCTTACTAATTACTGTTCATGAAACTATAGTTCATATTACATGTGTCAAGGTGAGACGATTGCTAAAGTAGAATTATCTGCATTTACTTTGCCGTGCTTTCCCTGAAAATAGTCTGTTGTTTTTGGCTACTAATTCATACGCTCACATCTTCACATGTTAAACATGGATGTACACTAGACCAGCTTAGATGAGGCAATTGTCCACTTTTGCTGGTGTAGCAATTTTAGTATTTCATCTTACACTCAATTACTTCAGGGTAGCCGTCTTTTGTTTTCAGATGTCTTTTAATAGATCAAATTCTGAGAAGGATGCAATTACCTTCCCACGGTCAGTTTCCTACATGGGGTAGCTAGCTGAGCATTTGGCTAAGTATATGAACTCTTACTTTCACAACTGGAGACATGAACCATCAGTATTAGTAGATGGCCTAGCAATTTAACCGATACTGCACAAGATACACACCAAGGAGTGATAACAAATGGCATCACAAAATTGTGTTCTGTAAAAAATAATCCTGAAGTTGTGTTGTGATCTATTTATGAGTTGCAGCAATATGTGCAACGGATTCGTTCTCTACACATCAGGATTAGACAGTTTTGTTAAATTAAATGTTGATCTCTTCACAGTTGAGATTGTTTCAGACTTCCGGATAGCATGATGTTTGATTGCGTTGTCTCAGGGCTTAGGGAAAGTGGGTATGTGCCTAATATCAGCTCCCTTAACGTTGTAAGGGCAGTTTGAGAATCGGTGAGTTTGAGCATCATTTATTCAAAAAAAAATCATGCTACAACTGCTAAACTTCACTTCATGTTGTGCCATCATCATTGCTGATGAAAAGCCCATAAATATTTACAACTGCTAAACATTTACTCCATCTCACAGCTTAAGGTGTAAATAAATTGGCGCTAGGATTAAGTAGGGTTGGCGTGCAAATTAGCTTCCATACTTGCCCCTCATAAATCTCTAATAACTCACTCCTTTTACTCCGTATTTCTCTCTCTTCCCTAAAGTAGCCGCATCAGACTCCTCGTTAACTACCATCTCATGCATGCACCGTATACAACCAATGAGGCACCGGTTTTAGAGGAGATTGACTGGAGGAGCAGTTAATTCAGCGTGAATACCGTGTGCATGCCATAGCTGGGTCAATCGTCTCCCTGTTTTTAGCAAACGAGAAACGGCTGAGAGGGGCATCTTCGGTAGAAATAGGATAGAGTTCACCCTACGCCTTATGCTTTGATCAAAAATCGAATTTATTTTTACGCCTTAAGCTCTGAGATAGAGGGAGTATATTAGTTAGACACGCCGCGCCGATCATTGCTAGTGCCTTACTATATGACATAAGAAGTAACTTAGACTAGTAACATATGTTATGTTACTAGTCTAAGTTACTACCTTCATAGTGGGTAGTAACTTAGATGTGGTGTCATGCAATGTGTCATTAATTATGTTGTAGACTCATATTGCTTTGAGATGTGTGATGTTATGGTAACATAGCTAGTTACCACCTCATTCTCTTTCTTCATTTATTATCATGCCATGTCACCAAATTGCCTTGAGATGTGTGCCGATCATTGCTAGTGCCTTACTATATGACATAAGAAGACCATGTGAAGGAGACATGCATCACCTTTTTTGGTGATGTAACTAGTCGTCCTGTAGCCCTTGTCAAATTCCTCTGATACTGATGGGAGGGCCTGCTCACCCTATACGCTAGTACAGTAGTAGTAGTTGCATTTTTTGGGCTCACACCGGCGAAGGGCGCGAATCGGGCGCGTCGGCGCCTCGCGGCACGACGGTTTTCGCGTGTGGGGCCGCCTTGTCAGCGGGAGGACGCGACTGTTCGCATCAAAGGCGACGCGGGAAGGTTGGTAGTCCCCGGCGTTTAATGGTCTCCCGCGCCTAAACCTAGGCGGCCACGAGGGCAGCGGCCGGACACGCGGCGTCCAGTCGCCTACGCCGCCGTAAATGAGGGTAGTTGCCTACCACCAGCATAAAGTACCTACTACGCCGTCCACCCCCGCGGTGCTATCCTCTCATTTCCACCACCGCTTACGCTCCATTCTCTCCTCTCCACCTCAAAAATGCCGCGCCATCGGAAAACGAGGTTCTGTAGGCTTGGCCTCAAAGTCCGCGCGCAGCCTCCACCACCATCGCAGCCGGAGCCGGAGCCGGAGCCGGAGCCGCAGTCCGACGCGGAGTACAGCTCCGATAACGACGAGGACCCACGGTTGAAGGAGGAGTACAGCGAGCACGACCTCCGGATCTTGGAGGCTTCCCAACGGAAGTTCTGCGAGGACAGGGCTCATCGCCATTATGAGGCGTTCGCCCGCCAGCAAGCGATACTCTTCTTCCAGAAGGAGATTTCTCGGCTAAGGACTGAACCGCTGGGACAGCGCCGCCGGCAAGGTCTTTTGACGGCGTCCGCCATGCTCGACCGCCTGAAGCGCGAACAGTGGCTGCGCCCGTGATGAAGTGCTGGGTATTCATTTTCAACCTGTGTATTCATTTTGCCAAAATCCTCATGTATTTGCCAAATTTTTCCCTGATTTATGAGGAAATTCTAAGGTTTTGTCAAAATCTTGGGTATTCAGCTGCATACGCAAGAATACCCCTGGGGCCGCCCCTATCGCGAAGCATGGGACCAGAAGCGGGCACGGACGTAGGCGGCATAGGCGAAGAACGAGGACGAGGCAGACCCGTCGCGCGCCCCAACCGACGTCCATTAGATTAGGATTAAGTTTAAGTTTTATTTAGGCCTCCCCAACCGACGGCATCACTTGTGTTCATGTAGTATTATTATGGTGGTGTACTTGTGTTCATGTACTTGCTTCAGACATGTACTGCTGTGTTTGTTGAAGGAGACATGCATCACCCTTTCTTGGTGATGTCTTCCTGTAGCCCTTGTCAAATTAAATTCCTCTGATACTGATGGGAGGGCTTGCTCACCACACACGTCAGGATGAAGTGGAGAGAAACTACTCGTCCCTTGTTGGACACGGACCATTGGAAACTTATTTTCATTATCAATCCTACGTATTATTTTTGTGGCATATATCTTATATTACACCTTGTCAGTGCCCATGATGATGGACTTGGGTGTCTAGGAATAGGAAGGAGGACACTAGCGAATAAACAAACCGGTCAGCCAAACTGGGCAGCCGATGAAAAGTATGATCAAGTGCGAATCGTCGAAATTGCAATACAATAATTTCCGGGGAAAATATATGTTGATATGAACTTGCAAGTGTGGGCTACCCACAAACTATTTGCAAACACGGGCTATGCATCCACCATGCCATGCTATCTATAGTTCTATTCCTGTTGCTTAGTTTTTTCCCAGTTTTATGAGTTGAAGCTGATATACCGTTCCTACGAAATAGCCAAACTAGATCCAGAGGCATAATGTTCAGATTGTGGGCTTCATAAGTATACCATTTGGGTCCATTTTTGTTGTTGCATTGTTCAGGCAACAAGATCAAGCTTGTAGAGAGCTCATCTTCGAAAAAAAGGGAGCTGCCCTGATGATCAGGCCACCAAACGCCAGTGAGCAGACCCGCCCTGGCAGCTTCTGCAAGTTACTGGATGGGCTCATCCCCAGTGCTTTTAAGCCCTGGTTTGAAGGTTTGTGGCCAGAGACCATCAAGCTGAAGATCTCCACCGATTGCATCTGGGAGGTCGGCCTGAAGGAGGAAGATGGCAAGATTGTTATGGACGCACGCTGGTCAGCGTTTGTCAAAGCACATGACTTGAAGATAGGATACTTCACAGTATTCAAGAGGATTGACACCAGATCCTTGAAGGTGCTCGTATTTGATCACGAAAACTGCGAGAAGGTCATCAAGTGTAAAGGCAATCATGCACCACTGGAGGAACAATATGGATCACAGCTCAAATAAGGTGGTGCATGTTCGGTTCTAATTACCACTTTTTTGTAGAGAGGTGGTCAATAAGTATATTTACCACTCTCTTCGATGATGCATTTGTGGTCAACATGATGGTACTCTTATATACTATGTGCGTGGCTCCTCCACACACAATGTTATGTTAAACATGAAGGCTCAATCTGTACTCAATGTCTCTAGTTACATTAGTTAATGCTTGTGTTGGCTGTATTGTGAAGAACACATGCTGTTCAGTTGTCTGGTGAAGTCAAAATGCTGCATTTGGTTCCTCGCAAACGTATGCATGCACCAACAAACTCCCCTTCCATAGTTTTCCAACAAATAGCAAACCTCCTGCTGACAAGCATATTAGGCGCAAATGTGCAACCTTCAGTAACGATCAGGCTTCCAGCACTGCCCCATGTAACCAGACATTTTTTGTGTGTGAGGCTAACCTTACCAATAGAAAAAAAGTACAACTTCCCCCGCTTGGGCCAAAATTTCCCCTTTTGGGTTGCCGTCTACATGGTAATTGATGTGGGCCTACTTACTCGGACTATAATGCCCAATAACTACAAACGGGCAACTCAAACACTTTCGGCCCCTTTTCTAATGCAACACGGATACTATGATTCACCACAAAAAAACAGGGACATTCTACGTACAAGTTGTTTTAAAGTGATCAAATATCAGGAGCCAAAAATAATTCAAGAAAAGAAACTTGAGTGTACATAGAGGATGACATGCGGGTCCCATTTAGCAGCAGCGGTATCACCGTTTGAGAGGCTGCACGGGATCGAAAGAAAAAGGCAAGTGACCAAATACGAGGTGCCAAAAAATCCAAGAAAAGAAAGTTTTATAGTACATAGAGGATGACATGCGGGTCCCATGAGCCAGCAGGTTCCTCAACGTTTCAAAGGTGGCATGAGATCGAAAGAAAAAGGCAAGTGACCAAAAATCAGGGGTAAAAAAATCTAAGAAAAGAAACTTTATTGTACATAGAGGATGAAATGCGGGTCCCATGAGGCACATACTTACTCAACGTTTCAAAGGCGGCATGAGATCGAAAGAAAAAGGAAAGTGACCAAATATCAGGAGCAAAAATAATCCAAGAAAAGAAACTTTTATTGTACATAGAGGATGACATGTGAGTCCCATTTTGCAGCAGCGGTCTCAACGTTTCAAAGGCGGCATGAGATCGAAAGAAAAATGCAAGTGCCAAAACATCAGTAGCAAAAAATAATCCAAGAAAAGAAACTTTATTGTACATAGAGTATGACATGCGGATCCCATTTTTCAGCAGTGGTCTTAACGTTTCCAAGGGGCACGGGATCGAAATAAAAAGGAAGTGACCAAATATCAGGAGCCAAAAATAATCCAAGAAAAGAAACTTTATTGTACATAGAGGATGACATGCGGGTCCCAGCAGCAGCCTCAACGTTTCCAAGGCGGCACGGGATCAAAAGAAAAAAGAAGTAGCCAGAAATCAGGGGTAAAAATAATTCCAAGAAAGGAAACTTTTATTCTACATAGAGGATGACTTGCGGGACCCACGAGCCAGCAGCTTCCTCAACGTTTCAGAAGCGGCATGATACCGAAAGAAAAAGGCAAGTGACAAATATCAGGTCCCAAAAATAATCCAAGAAAAAACGTTTATTGTACATAGAGGATGACATGCGGGTCCCATTTTGCAGCAGCGTTCTCAACGTTTCAAAGTTGGCATGAGATCGAAAGAAAAAGGCAAGTGACAAATATCAGGAGCCAAAAATAATCCACGAAAGAAACTTTTATTGTGCATAGAGGATGACATGCGGGTCCCATCATGCAGCAGCGGTCTCGACGTTGCCAAGGCGGCATAGGACCAAAAGAAAAAGGAAGTAGGCAGAAATTAGGGGGTCAAAAATAAACTCCAAAAAAAGAAAGTTGATTGTACATGGAGGATGACATGCGGGTCCCATTAGTCAGCAGCTTACTCAACGTTTCCAAGGCAGCAGGGGATCAAAAGAAAATCAGAGGGTGAAAAAATCCAAAAGAAAGTTTTATAGTACATAGAGGATGACATGCGGGTCCCATGAGCCAGCAGGTTCCTCAACGTTTCAAAGGTGGCATGAGATCGAAAGAAAAAGGCAAGTGACCAAATATCGGGAGCCAAAAATAATAATCCAAGAAAAGTAATTTTTATTGTACATAAAGGATGACATGTGGGTCCCATTTTGCCGCAGCGGTCTCAGTGTTTCGAAGTCGGCATAAGATGGAAAGAAAAAGGCAAGTGACAAATATCAGGAGCCAAAAATAATCCAAGAAAAGAAATTATTGTACATAGAGGATGACATGCGGGTCCCATTTAGCAGCAGAGTTCTCAATGTTTCCAATGCGGCACAGGACCAAAAAAAAAGGAAGTAGCCAGAAATCAGGGGTCAAAAAAATCCAAGAAAAGAAAGGTTTCAATTGGGCTGCATCTGGCCGTCTGGGCCTTCGAACTATCCTGCTGACGCCTTTGGACTCGTACAGTTTCAGCCCACTCCAAAACAGGAAAGTCCTATGCTTCGCAAAAACAAAAAACAAGGAGATTCAACATATAAGTTTGTTTATTTAAAAATAAAGATTTTTTTTCCGTTTGCAATAGCTCAGAGCGAAATACACTGTTTATTGTCTGCAAAATAATCAAGATATCACATTTTTTTGTACGGGGAGGCTGACATCGGGGACCCATGAGCCAGCAGCGTCGTCAACGTTTTAAAGATGGCAGAGGATCGAAAGAAAAAATAAACCAAAAATCAGTTGGTAAAAAAATAAAAAAATAAACATTTATCGTTCTGAGTGGATGACATGCGGGACCCATGAGGCAGCAGCATCCTCAACGATTCCAAGGCGTCAGGGATCAAAAGAAAAAAAGGAAATATCCAGAAATTAATTAGGGGTTCAAAATAAATCCATCAAAGGAAAGTTTTATTGTTCATAGAGGATGACATGTGGGACCAACCTGCCAACAGCGTTCTCATCGTTTCAAAGGGGGCAGGAGATCAAAAGAAAAAGGCAAGTAGCCAGAAATTAGGGGTAAAAAATAACTCCAAGAAAGGAAACTTTTATTGTTCGTAGAGGATGACATGCGGGACCCATGAGCCAGCAGCTTACTTAAAGTTTCAAAGGCGGCATGAGATCGAAAAAAAGGCAAGTGACAATATCAGGAGCCAAAGATAACCCAAGAAAAGAAACTTTATTTACATAGAGGATGACATGCGGGTCCCATTTTGCAGCAGCGGTCCCAATGTTTCAAATGCGGCTTGAGATCAAAAGAAAAAGAAAGTAGCAGAAATTAGGGGTCAAAAAAATCCAAGAAAATAAAGTTGATGGACATAGAGGATGACATGCGGGTCCCATGAGCTAGCAGGTTCCTCAACGTTTCAAACGTGGCATGAGATCGAAAGAAAAAGGCAAGTGACCAAATATGAGGAGCCAAAAATAATTCAAGAAAAGAAAGTTTTATAGTACATAGAGGATGACATGCGGGTCCCATGAGCCAGCAGGTTCCTCAACGTTTCAAACGTGGCATGGGATCGAAAGAAAAAGGCAAGTGCCCAAATATCAGGAGCCAAAAATAATTCAAGAAAAGAAACTTGATTGTACATAGAGGATGACATGCGGGTCCCATTTAGCAGCAGCGGTCTCACCGTTTGAGAGGCTGCGCGGGATCGAAGTGACCAAATATCAGGAGCCAAAAATAATCCAAGAAAAGAAATTTTATTGTACATAGAGGATGACATGCGGGTCCCATTTTGCAGCAGCGGTCTCAACATTTCCAAAGCGGCCAGAAATCAGGGGGTGAAAAAAATCCAAGAAGAAAGATTTCAATTGGGCTGCATCTGGACATCTGGGCCTTCGAACTATCCTGCTTGGCCTTTTGACTCGTACAATTTCAGCCCACTCCAAAACAGGAAAGTTCCGAATTTTCTAAAAAAACAGGAAAGTCCTATGCTTCGCAAAGACAAAAAAACAAGGAGATTCAACATATAAGTTTGTTTATGTAAAAATAAAGATTTAATTATCCGTTTGAAATAGCTCAGAGCGCAATACATTGTTTATTGTCTGCAAAATAATCAAGATATCATATGTTTCTTGTACGGGGAGGCTGACATCGGGGACCCATGAGCCAGCAGCGTCGTCAACGTTTTAAAGGCGGCAGGGGATGGAAAGAAAAAATAAACCAAAAATCTGTTGGTAAAAAATCCAAGAAAAGAAACATTTTCGTTCTGAGAAGATGACATGCGGGACCCATGAGGCAGCAGCATCCTCAGCGTTTATTGTTCATAGAGGTTGACATGTGGGACCCGTGAGCCAGCGGCGTCCTCAACGTTTTAAAGGCTGCAGGTGATCGAAAGAAAAAATAAGCCAAAAATCGTTTGGTCAACAAAATCCAAGAAAATAAACATTTACCGTTCTGAGAGGATGACATGTGGGACCCATGAGGCAGCAGCATCCTCAACGATTCCAAGGTGGCAGGGGAAATATCCAGAAATTAATTAGGGGTTCAAAATAAATCCATCAAAGGAAACTTTTATTGTTCATAGAGGATGACATGTGGGACCGACTGCCAACAGCGTCCTCATCGTTTCAAAGGGGCAGGAGATCAAAGAAAAAGGCAAATAGCCAGAAATTAGGGATAAAAAATAACTCCAAGAAAGGAAACTTTTATTGTTCGTAGAGGATGACATGCGGGACCCATGAGCCAGCTTACTCAACGTTTCAAAGGCGGCATGAGATCGAAAGAAAAAGGCAAGTGACAAAATATCAGGATCCAAAGATAATCCAAGAAAAGAAACTTTATTGTACGTAGAGGATGACATGCGGGTCCCATTTAGCAGCAGCGGTCTCAACGTTTCAAATGCGGCTTGAGATCAAAATAAAAAGAAAGTTGATTGTACATAGAGGATGACATGCGGGTCCCATGAGTCAGCAGCTTACCCAACGTTTCAAAGGCGGGGATCAAAAGAAAAAGGCCAAAAATCAGAGGGTGAAAAAAAAATAAAGAAAATAAACTTTTATAGCACATAGAGGATGACTTGCGGGTCCCATGAGCCAGCAGGTTCCTCAACATTTCAAACGTGGCATGAGATCGAAAGAAAAAGGCAAGTGACCAAATATGAGGAGCCAAAAATAATTCAAGAAAAGAAAGTTTTATAGTACATAGAGGATGACATGCGGGTCCCATTTAGGAGCAGCGGTATCACCGTTTGAGAGGCGGCAGGGGATCGAAAGAAAAAGGCAAGTGAAAAAATATGAGGAGCCAAAAATAATTCAAGAAAAGAAAGTTTTATAGTACATAGAGGATGACATGCGGGTCCCATTTAGCAGCAACGGTATCACCGTTTGAGAGGCGCGGGGATCGAAAGAAAAAGGCAAGTGACCAAATTTGAGGTGCCAAAAAAACTCCAAGAAAAGAAAGTTTTGTAGTACATAGAGGATGACATGCGGGTCCCATTTAGCAGCAGCGGTATCACCGTTTGAGAGGCGGCGGGGATCAAAAGAAAAAGGTAAGTGACCAAATATGAGGTGCCAAAAATAATTCAAGAAAAGAAAGTTTTATAGTGCATAGAGGATGACATGCGGGTCCCATTAGCAGCAGCGGTATCACCGTTTGAGGCGGCAGGGGATCAAAAGAAAAAGAAATTGCCAAAAATCAGAGGGTGAAAAAAAACCAAGAAAATGAACTTTTATAGTACATAGAGGATGACATGCGGGTCCCATGAGCCTGCAGGTTCCTCAACGTTTCAAACGTGGCATGAGATCGAAAGAAAAAGGTAAGTGACCAAATATGAGGTGCCAAAAATAATTCAAGAAAAGAAAGTTTTATAGTACATAGAGGATGACATGCGGGTCCCATTTAGCAGCAGCGGTATCACCGTTTGAGAGGCGGCGGGGGATCGAAAGAAAAAGGCAAGTGACCAAATTTGAGGTGCCAAAAACTCCAAGAAAAGAAAGTTTTATAGTACATAGAGGATGACATGCGGGTCCCATTTAGCAGCAGCGGTATCACCGTTTGAGAGGCGAGGATCGAAAGAAAAGGCAAGTGACCAAATATGAGGTGCCAAAAATAATTCAAGAAAAGAAAGTTTTATAGTGCATAGAGGATGACATGCGGGTCCGATTAGCAGCAGCGGTACCGTTTGAGAGGCGGCAGGGGATCGAAAGAAAAAGGCAAGTGACCAAATTTGAGGTGCCAAAAAAACTCCAAGAAAAGAAAGTTGATTGCACATAGAGGATGACATGCGGGTCCCATTTAGCAGCAGCGGTCTCAACGTTTCCAAGGCGGCAAGGGATCAAAAGAAAAAGGAAGTAGCCAGAAATCGGGGGTCAAAAAATCCAAGAATAGAAAGAATTTTGGTTCATAGAGGATGACATGCGGGACCCATGATCCTGCATCGTAAATGGCTCGATCGGAGAACGTTGAATGAGATGGCGCGATCGAGAAAAAAACAATGCCAGAGAGGCTGCCATCTGGGCCCTACATCCCTCGGCGGTGCGGATTTGCGTTGACTCGGCCGGCGAACCCGAGAATTCGCGATGCACCACGTCCCGGGCCACCATACGCGACGTTTTGGCCGCTTTCGTCGGGCTAGGTGGCCTCAAAAACGAAAAAAAAAGTTTTGACATGCACCACGGAGGGACCAAAATCGTCGGCCATGGTACACCAGCAACCACGGCGCGACTTCAACTTCGTCGGCCATGGCAACTTTTCTTGTAGTGATGAGGAGAAGACAACCATCTAGCTACTGCTATGGACCCATAGTCCAGGGGTGAACTACTCACTCATCACTCTGGAGGCGACCATGGCGGTGTAGAGTCCTCCGGGAGATGAATCCCCTCTCCGGCAGGTGCCGGAGGAGATCTCCGAATCCCCCGAGATGGGATCGGCGGCGGCGTCTCGAAGGTTTTCCGTATCGTGGTTTTTCGCCTCGGGGTTTCGCGACGGAGGCTTTAAGTAGGCGGAAGGGCAGAGTCGGGGGCCGACGAGGGGGCCACACCATAGGCGGCGCGGGCCCCCTAGGCCGCGCCGCCTTGTGGTGTCGCCACCTCGTGGCCCCACTTCGTATGTTCTTCGGTCTTCTGGAAGCTCCGTGGAAAAATAGGCCCCTGGGTCTTCGTTTCGTCCAATTCCGAGAATATTTCGTTACTAGGATTTCTGAAACCAAAAACAGCAGAAACAGGCGCACTTCGGCATCTTGTTAATAGGTTAGTTCAGAAAATGCACGAATATGACATAAAGTGTGCATAAAACATGTAGGTATCATCAATAATATGGCATAGAACATAAGAAATTATAGATACGTCGGAGACGTATCAAGCATCCCCAAGCTTAGTTCTGCTCGTCCCGAGCAGGTAAAACGATAACAAAGATAATTTCTGAAGTGATATGCCATCATAACCTTGATCATACTATTTGTAAACATATGTAGTGGATGCAGCGATCAAAACAATGGTAATGACATGAGTAAACAAGTGAATCATAAAGCAAAGACTTTTCATGAATAGTACTTCAAGACAAGTATTAATAAGTCTTGCATAAGAGTTAACTCATAAAGCAATAAATCAAAGTAAAGGTATTGAAGCAACACAAAGGAAGATTAAGTTTCAGCGGTTGCTTTCAACTTGTAACATGTATATCTCATGGATAATTGTCAACATAGAGTAATATAACAAGTACAATATGCAAGTATGTAAGAATCAATGCACAGTTCACACAAGTGTTTGCTTCTTGAGGTGGAGAGAGATAGGTGAACTGACTCAACATAAAAGTAAAAGAATGGTCCTTCAAAGAGGAAAGCATCGATTGCTATATTTGTGCTAGAGCTTTTATTTTGAAAACATGAAACAATTTTGTCAACGGTAGTAATAAAGCATATGAGTTATGTACATTATATCTTACAAGTTGCAAGTCTCATGCATAGTATACTAATAGTGCCCGCACCTTGTCCTAATTAACTTGGACTACCGGATCTTTGCAATGCACATGTTTTGACCAAGTGTCACAATGGGGTACCTCCATGCCGCCTGTACAAAGGTCTAAGGAGAAAGCTCGCATTTTGGATTTCTCGCTTTTGATTATTCTCAACTTAGACATCCATACCGGGACAACATGGACAATAGATAATGGACTCCTCTTTAATGCATAAGCATGTGGCAACAATTATTATTCTCATATGAGATTGAGGATATATGTCCAAACTGAAACTTCCACCATGGATCATGGCTTTAGTTAGCGGCCCAAAGTTCTTCTCTAACAATATGCATGCTCCAACCATTAAGGTGGTAGATCTCTCTTACTTCAGACAAGACGGACATGCATAGCAACTCACATGATATTCAACAAAGAATAGTTGATGGCGTCCCCAGAAGCATGGTTATCGCACAACAAGCAACTTAATAAGAGATAAGTGCATAAGTACATATTCAATACCACAATAGTTTTTAAGCTATTTGTCCCATGAGCTATATATTGCAAAGGTGAATGATGGAATTTTAAAGGTAGCACTCAAGCAATTTACTTTGGAATGGCGGATAAATACCATGTAGTGGGTAGGTATGGTGGACACAAATGGCATAGTAGTTGGCTCAAGTATTTTGGATGCATGAGAAGTATTCCCTCTCGATACAAGGCTTAGGCTAGCAAGGTTATTTGAAACAAACACAAGGATGAACGGTACAGCAAAACTCACATAAAAGACATATGGTAAACATTATAAGACTCCATACCGTCTTCCTTGTTGTTCAAAACTCAATACTAGATGTTATCTAGACTCTAGAGAAACCAAATATGCAAACCAAATTAGCAAGCTCTAAGTATTTCTTCATTAATGGGTGCAAAGTATATGATGCAAGAGCTTAAACATGAGCACAACAATTGCCAAGTATCAAATTACCCAAGACATTTTAGAGTTACTACATGTAGCATTTTCCAATTCCAACCATATAACAATTTAACGAAGATGAAACTTCGCCATGAATACTATGAGTAGAGCCTAAGGACATACTTGTCCATATGCTACAGCGGAGCGTGTCTCTCTCCCACAAAGTGAATGCTAGGATCCATTTTATTCAAACAAAACAAAAAACAAAAACAAACCGACGCTCCAAGCAAAGTACATAAGATGTGACGAATAAAAATATAGTTTCGGGGAGGAACCTGATAATGTTGTCGATGAAAAGGGGATGCCTTGGGCATCCCCAAGCTTAGACGCTTGAGTCTTCTTAGAATATGCAGGGGTGAACCACCGGGGCATCCCCAAGCTTAGAGCTTTCACTCTCCTTGATCATATTGCATCATACTCCTCTCTTGATCCTTGAAAACTTCCTCCACACCAAACTCGAAACAACTCATTAGAGGGTTAGTGCATAATAAAAATTCACATGTTCAGAGGTGACACAATCATTCTTAACACTTCTGGACATTGCATAAAGCTACTGGACATTAATGGATCAAAGAAATTCATCCAACATAGCAAAAGAGGCAATGCGAAATAAAAGACAGAATCTGTCAAAACAGAACAGTCCGTAAAGATGGATTTTATTAGGCCACCAGACTTGCTCAAACGAAAATTCTCAAATTTAATGAAAGTTGCGTACATATCTGAGGATCATGCTCGTAAATTGGCTTAATTTTCTGAGCTACCTACAGGGAGATAGACCCAGATTCGTGACAGCAAAGAAATCTGGAACTGCGCAGTAATCCAAATCTAGTACTTACTTTTCTATCAAAGACTTTACTTGGCACAACAAAACATAAAACTAAGATAAGGAGAGGTTGCTACAGTAGTAAACAACTTCCAAGACTCAAATATAAAACAAAAATACTGTAGTAAAACATGGGTTGTCTCCCATAAGCGCTTTTCTTTAACGCCTTTCAGCTAGGCGCAGAAAGTGTAACTCAAGTAACATCAAGAGATGAAGCATCAACATCATAATTTGTTCTAATAATAGAATCATAAGGTACCTTCATTCTCTTTCTAGGGAAGTGTTCCATACCTTTCTTGAGAGGAAATTGATATTTAATATTACCTTCCTTCATATCAATAGTGGCACCAAGTTCGAAGAAAAGGTCTTCCCAATATAATGGGGCAAGATGCATTGCATTCAATATCCAAGACAACAAAATCAACGGGGACAAGGTTATTGTTAACCATAATATGAACATTATCAACTTTCCCCAAAGGTTTCTTTTTAGCATTATCAGCGAGATTAACATCCAAATAACAGTTTTTCAATGGTGGCAAGTCAAGCATATCATAGACTTTTTTAGGCATAACAGAAATACTTGCACCAAGATCACATAAAGCATTACAATCAAAATCTTTGACTCTCATTTTAATGATGGGCTCCCAACCATCCTCTAGCTTTCTAGGAATAGAAGTTTCAAGTTTTAGTTTCTCTTCTCTAGCTTTTATGAGAGCATTTGTAATATGTTTTGTGAAAGCCAAGTTTATAGCGCTAGCATTGGGACTTTTAGCAAGTTTTTGTAAGAACTTTATAACTTCAGAGATGTGGCAATCATCAAAATCTAAATCATTACAATCTAAAGCAATGGGATTATCATCCCCAAGGTTGGAAAAAATTTCAGCAGTTTTATCACAAGCAGTTTCAGCAGTTTTAGCAGTTTCAGGTAATTTTGCGCGCTTTGCACTAGGAGTAGAAGCATTGCCAACACCAATTATTTTATTATTGATAGTAGGAGGTGCAGCAACATGTGAATCATTAGCATTGCTAGTGGTGGTAATAGTCCAAACTTTAGCTACATTTTCCTTTTTAGCTAGTTTTTCATTTTCTTCTCTATCCCACCTAGCACGCAGTTCAGCCATTAATCTTATATTCTCATTAATTCTAACTTGGATGGAATTTGCTGTAGTAACAATTTTATTTTCAATATCCCTATTAGGCATAACTTTCGATTTCAAAAGATCAACATCAGAGGCAAGACTATCAACTCTAGAAACAAGAATATCAATTTTATTGAGCTTTTCCTCAACAGATTTGTTAAAAGCAGTTTGTGTACTAATAAATTCTTTAAGCATGGCTTCAAGTCCAGGGGGTGTATTCCTATTATTGTTGTAAGAATTCCCATAAGAATTAGCATAACCGTTACCATTATTATAAGGATATGGCCTATAGTTATTACTAGAATTGTTCCGATAAGCATTGTTGTTGAAATTATTATTTTTAATGAAGTTTACATCAACATGTTCTTCTTGGGCAACCAATGAAGCTAATGGAACATTATTAGGATCAACATTAGTCCTATCATTCGCAAGCATAGACATAATAGCATCAACCTTATCATTCAAGGAAGAGGATTCTTCAACAGAATTTACCTTCTTACCTTGTGGAGCTCTTTCCATGTGCCATTCAGAGTAATTAATCATCATATTATCAAGGAGCTTTGTTGCTTCACCAAGAGTGATGGACATAAAAGTACCTCCAGCAGCTGAATCCAATAAATTCCGCGAAGAAAAATTTAGTCCTGCATAGAAGGTTTGGATGATCATCCAAGTAGTCAGTCCATGGGTTGGGCAATTTTTAACCAGAGATTTCATTCTTTCCCAAGCTTGAGCAACATGTTCATTATCTAATTGTTTAAAATTCATTATGCTACTCCTCAAAGATATAATTTTAGCAGGGGGATAATATCTACTAATAAAAGCATCCTTGCATTTAGTCCAGGAATCAATACTATTCTTAGGCAGAGATAGCAACCAATCTTTAGCTCTTCCTCTTAATGAGAAAGGAAACAATTTTAATTTTATAATGTCACCATCTACATCTTTATACTTTTGCATTTCACATAGTTCAACAAAATTATTGAGATGGGCAGCAGCATCATCAGAACTAACACCAGAAAATTGCTCTCGCATAACAAGATTAAGTAAAGCAGGTTTAATTTCAAAGAATTCTGCTGTAGTAGCAGGTGGAGCAATAGGTGTGCATAAGAAATCATTATTATTTGTGCTTGTGAAGTCACACAACTTAGTATTTTCAGGGTTGGCCATTTTAGCAATAGTAAATAAAGCAAACTAGATAAAGTAAATGCAAGTAAACTAATTTTTTTGTGTTTTTGATATAGCAAACAAGACAGTAAATAAAGTAAAGCTAGCAACTAATTTTTTTGTGTTTTGATATAAGTGCAGCAAACAAAGTAGTAAATAAAATAAAGCAAGACAAAAACAAAGTAAAGAGATTGAGAAGTGGAGACTCCCCTTGCAGCGTGTCTTGATCTCCCCGGCAACGGCGCCAGAAAAAGAGCTTGATGGCGTGTATTTCACACGTTCGTTGGGCAACCCCAAGAGGAAGGTATGATGCGCACAGCAGCAAGTTTTCCCTCAGAAAGAAACCAAGGTTTATCGAACCAGGAGGAGCCAAGAAGCACGTTAAAGGTTGATGGCGGCGGGATGTAGTGCGGCGCAACACCAGATTCCGGCGCCAACGTGGAACCTGCACAACACAACCAAAGTACTTTGCCCCAACGAAACAGTGAGGTTGTCAATCTCACCGGCTTGCTGTAACAAAGGATTAACCGTATTGTGTGGAAGATGATTGTTTGCAGAGAAAACAGTAAAACAAGTATTGCAGCAGATTTGTATTTCAGTATTAAAGAATGGACCGGGGTCCACAGTTCACTAGAGGTGTCTCTCCCATAAGATAAAAGCATGTTGGGTGAACAAATTACAGTCGGGCAATTGACAAATAGAGAGGGCATAACAATGCACATACATGACATGATAAGTATAGTGAGATTTAATTGGGCATTACGACAAAGTACATAGACCGCCATCCAACTGCATCTATGCCTAAAAAGTCCACCTTCAGGTTATCATCCGAACCCCCTCCAGTATTAAGTTGCAAAGCAACAGACAATTGCATTAAGTATGGTGCGTAATGTAATCAACAACTAAATCCTCGGACATAGCGCCAATGTTTTATCCCTAGTGGCAACAGCACAACACAACCTTAGAACTTTCTGTCACTGTCCCAGGTGTCAATGAGGCATGAACCCACTATCGAGCATAAATACTCCCTCTTGGAGTTAAAAGCAAAAACTTGGCCAGAGCCTCTACTAGTAACGGAGAGCATGCAAGATCATAAACAACACATATGTAATAACTTGATAATTAACATGACATGGTATTCTCTATCCATCGGATCCCGACAAACACAACATATAGAATTACAGATAGATGATCTTGATCATGTTAGGCAGCTCACAAGATCCAACAATGAAGCACAATGAGGAGAAGACAACCATCTAGCTACTGCTATGGACCCATAGTCCAGGGGTGAACTACTCACTCATCACTCCGGAGGCGACCATGGCGGTGTAGAGTCCTCCGGGAGATGAATCCCCTCTCCGGCCGGGGGAGATCTCGAGAATCCCCCGAGATGGGATCGGCGGCGGCGTCTCGGTAAGGTTTTCCGTATCGTGGTTTTCGCCTCGGGGGTTTCGCGACGGAGGCTTTAAGTAGGCGGAAGGGCAGTCGGGGGCGGACAGGGGCCACACCATAGGGCGGCGCGGGCCCCCTAGGCCGCGCCGCCTTGTGGTGTCGCCACCTCGTGGCCCCACGTATGTTCTTCGGTCTTTGGAAGCTCCGTGGAAAAATAGGCCCCTGGGTCTTCGTTTCGTCCAATTCCGAGAATATTTCGTTACTAGGATTTCTGAAACCAAAAACAGCAGAAAACAGGAACTGGCACTTCGGCATCTTGTTAATAGGTTAGTTCCAGAAAATGCACGAATATGACATAAAGTGTGCATAAAACATGTAGGTATCATCAATAATATGGCATAGAACATAAGAAATTATAGATACGTCGGAGACGTATCAAGCATCCCCAAGCTTAGTTCTGCTCGTCCCGAGCAGGTAAAACGATAACAAAGATAATTTCTGAAGTGATATGCCATCATAACCTTGATCATACTATTTGTAAACATATGTAGTGGATGCAGCGATCAAAACAATGGTAATGACATGAGTAAACAAGTGAATCATAAAGCAAAGACTTTTCATGAATAGTACTTCAAGACAAGTATTAATAAGTCTTGCATAAGAGTTAACTCATAAAGCAATAAATCAAAGTAAAGGTATTGAAGCAACACAAAGGAAGATTAAGTTTCAGCGGTTGCTTTCAACTTGTAACATGTATATCTCATGGATAATTGTCAACATAGAGTAATATAACAAGTACAATATGCAAGTATGTAAGAATCAATGCACAGTTCACACAAGTGTTTGCTTCTTGAGGTGGAGAGAGATAGGTGAACTGACTCAACATAAAAGTAAAAGAATGGTCCTTCAAAGAGGAAAGCATCGATTGCTATATTTGTGCTAGAGCTTTTATTTTGAAAACATGAAACAATTTTGTCAACGGTAGTAATAAAGCATATGAGTTATGTACATTATATCTTACAAGTTGCAAGTCTCATGCATAGTATACTAATAGTGCCCGCACCTTGTCCTAATTAACTTGGACTACCGGATCTTTGCAATGCACATGTTTTGACCAAGTGTCACAATGGGGTACCTCCATGCCGCCTGTACAAAGGTCTAAGGAGAAAGCTCGCATTTTGGATTTCTCGCTTTTGATTATTCTCAACTTAGACATCCATACCGGGACAACATGGACAATAGATAATGGACTCCTCTTTAATGCATAAGCATGTGGCAACAATTATTATTCTCATATGAGATTGAGGATATATGTCCAAACTGAAACTTCCACCATGGATCATGGCTTTAGTTAGCGGCCCAAAGTTCTTCTCTAACAATATGCATGCTCCAACCATTAAGGTGGTAGATCTCTCTTACTTCAGACAAGACGGACATGCATAGCAACTCACATGATATTCAACAAAGAATAGTTGATGGCGTCCCCAGAAGCATGGTTATCGCACAACAAGCAACTTAATAAGAGATAACGTGCATAAGTACATATTCAATACCACAATAGTTTTTAAGCTATTTGTCCCATGAGCTATATATTGCAAAGGTGAATGATGGAATTTTAAAGGTAGCACTCAAGCAATTTACTTTGGAATGGCGGATAAATACCATGTAGTGGGTAGGTATGGTGGACACAAATGGCATAGTAGTTGGCTCAAGTATTTTGGATGCATGAGAAGTATTCCCTCTCGATACAAGGCTTAGGCTAGCAAGGTTATTTGAAACAAACACAAGGATGAACGGTACAGCAAAACTCACATAAAAGACATATGGTAAACATTATAAGACTCCATACCGTCTTCCTTGTTGTTCAAAACTCAATACTAGATGTTATCTAGACTCTAGAGAAACCAAATATGCAAACCAAATTAGCAAGCTCTAAGTATTTCTTCATTAATGGGTGCAAAGTATATGATGCAAGAGCTTAAACATGAGCACAACAATTGCCAAGTATCAAATTACCCAAGACATTTTAGAGTTACTACATGTAGCATTTTCCAATTCCAACCATATAACAATTTAACGAAGATGAAACTTCGCCATGAATACTATGAGTAGAGCCTAAGGACATACTTGTCCATATGCTACAGCGGAGCGTGTCTCTCTCCCACAAAGTGAATGCTAGGATCCATTTTATTCAAACAAAACAAAAAACAAAAACAAACCGACGCTCCAAGCAAAGTACATAAGATGTGACGGAATAAAAATATAGTTTCGGGAGGAACCTGATAATGTTGTCGATGAAGAAGGGGATGCCTTGGGCATCCCCAAGCTTAGACGCTTGAGTCTTCTTAGAATATGCAGGGGTGAACCACCGGGGCATCCCCAAGCTTAGAGCTTTCACTCTCCTTGATCATATTGCATCATACTCCTCTCTTGATCCTTGAAAACTTCCTCCACACCAAACTCGAAACAACTCATTAGAGGGTTAGTGCATAATAAAAATTCACATGTTCAGAGGTGACACAATCATTCTTAACACTTCTGGACATTGCATAAAGCTACTGGACATTAATGGATCAAAGAAATTCATCCAACATAGCAAAAGAGGCAATGCGAAATAAAAGACAGAATCTGTCAAAACAGAACAGTCTGTAAAGATGGATTTTATTAGGCCACCAGACTTGCTCAAACGAAAATGCTCAAATTGAATGAAAGTTGCGTACATATCTGAGGATCATGCTCGTAAATTGGCTTAATTTTCTGAGCTACCTACAGGGAGATAGACCCAGATTCGTGACAGCAAAGAAATCTGGAACTGCGCAGTAATCCAAATCTAGTACTTACTTTTCTATCAAAGACTTTACTTGGCACAACAAAATATAAAACTAAGATAAGGAGAGGTTGCTACAGTAGTAAACAACTTCCAAGACTCAAATATAAAACAAAAATACTGTAGTAAAACATGGGTTGTCTCCCATAAGCGCTTTTCTTTAACGCCTTTCAGCTAGGCGCAGAAAGTGTAACTCAAGTAACATCAAGAGATGAAGCATCAACATCATAATTTGTTCTAATAATAGAATCATAAGGTACCTTCATTCTCTTTCTAGGTAAGTGTTCCATACCTTTCTTGAGAGGAAATTGATATTTAATATTACCTTCCTTCATATCAATAGTGGCACCAACGGTTCGAAGAAAAGGTCTTCCCAATATAATGGGGCAAGATGCATTGCATTCAATATCCAAGACAACAAAATCAACGGGGACAAGGTTATTGTTAACCATAATATGAACATTATCAACTTTCCCCAAAGGTTTCTTTTTAGCATTATCAGCGAGATTAACATCCAAATAACAGTTTTTCAATGGTGGCAAGTCAAGCATATCATAGACTTTTTTAGGCATAACAGAAATACTTGCACCAAGATCACATAAAGCATTACAATCAAAATCTTTGACTCTCATTTTAATGATGGGCTCCCAACCATCCTCTAGCTTTCTAGGAATAGAAGTTTCAAGTTTTAGTTTCTCTTCTCTAGCTTTTATGAGAGCATTTGTAATATGTTTTGTGAAAGCCAAGTTTATAGCGCTAGCATTGGGACTTTTAGCAAGTTTTTGCAAGAACTTTATAACTTCAGAGATGTGGCAATCATCAAAATCTAAATCATTACAATCTAAAGCAATGGGATTATCATCCCCAAGGTTGGAAAAAATTTCAGCAGTTTTATCAAGCAGTTTCAGCAGTTTTAGCAGTTTCAGGTAATTTTGCGCGCTTTGCACTAGGAGTAGAAGCATTGCCAACACCAATTATTTTATTATTGATAGTAGGAGGTGCAGCAACATGTGAATCATTAGCATTGCTAGTGGTGGTAATAGTCCAAACTTTAGCTACATTTTCCTTTTTAGCTAGTTTTTCATTTTCTTCTCTATCCCACCTAGCACGCAGTTCAGCCATTAATCTTATATTCTCATTAATTCTAACTTGGATGGAATTTGCTGTAGTAACAATTTTATTTTCAATATCCCTATTAGGCATAACTTTCGATTTCAAAAGATCAACATCAGAGGCAAGACTATCAACTCTAGAAACAAGAATATCAATTTTATTGAGCTTTTCCTCAACAGATTTGTTAAAGGCAGTTTGTGTACTAATAAATTCTTTAAGCATGGCTTCAAGTCCAGGGGGTGTATTCCTATTATTGTTGTAAGAATTCCCATAAGAATTAGCATAACCGTTACCATTATTATAAGGATATGGCCTATAGTTATTACTAGAATTGTTCCGATAAGCATTGTTGTTGAAATTATTATTTTTAATGAAGTTTACATCAACATGTTCTTCTTGGGCAACCAATGAAGCTAATGGAACATTATTAGGATCAACATTAGTCCTATCATTCGCAAGCATAGACATAATAGCATCAACCTTATCATTCAAGGAAGAGGATTCTTCAACAGAATTTACCTTCTTACCTTGTGGAGCTCTTTCCATGTGCCATTCAGAGTAATTAATCATCATATTATCAAGGAGCTTTGTTGCTTCACCAAGAGTGATGGACATAAAGGTACCTCCAGCAGCTGAATCCAATAAATTCCGCGAAGAAAAATTTAGTCCTGCATAGAAGGTTTGGATGATCATCCAAGTAGTCAGTCCATGGGTTGGGCAATTTTTAACCAGAGATTTCATTCTTTCCCAAGCTTGAGCAACATGTTCATTATCTAATTGTTTAAAATTCATTATGCTACTCCTCAAAGATATAATTTTAGTAGGGGGATAATATCTACTAATAAAAGCATCCTTGCATTTAGTCCAGGAATCAATACTATTCTTAGGCAGAGATAGCAACCAATCTTTAGCTCTTCCTCTTAATGAGAAAGGAAACAATTTTAATTTTATAATGTCACCATCTACATCTTTATACTTTTGCATTTCACATAGTTCAACAAAATTATTGAGATGGGCAGCAGCATCATCAGAACTAACACCAGAAAATTGCTCTCGCATAACAAGATTAAGTAAAGCAGGTTTAATTTCAAAGAATTCTGCTGTAGTAGCAGGTGGAGCAATAGGTGTGCATAAGAAATCATTATTATTTGTGCTTGTGAAGTCACACAACTTAGTATTTTCAGGGTTGGCCATTTTAGCAATAGTAAATAAAGCAAACTAGATAAAGTAAATGCAAGTAAACTAATTTTTTTGTGTTTTTGATATAGCAAACAAGACAGTAAATAAAGTAAAGCTAGCAACTAATTTTTTTGTGTTTTGATATAAGTGCAGCAAACAAAGTAGTAAATAAAATAAAGCAAGACAAAAACAAAGTAAAGAGATTGAGAAGTGGAGACTCCCCTTGCAGCGTGTCTTGATCTCCCGGCAACGGCGCCAGAAAAAGAGCTTGATGGCGTGTATTTCACACGTTCGTTGGGCAACCCCAAGAGGAAGGTATGATGCGCACAGCAGCAAGTTTTCCCTCAGAAAGAAACCAAGGTTTATCGAACCAGGAGGAGCCAAGAAGCACGTTGAAGGTTGATGGCGGCGGGATGTAGTGCGGCGCAACACCGGAGATTCCGGCGCCAACGTGGAACCTGCACAACACAACCAAAGTACTTTGCCCCAACGAAACAGTGAGGTTGTCAATCTCACCGGCTTGCTGTAACAAAGGATTAACCGTATTGTGTGGAAGATGATTGTTTGCAGAGAAAACAGTAAAACAAGTATTGCAGCAGATTTGTATTTCAGTATTAAAGAATGGACCGGGGTCCACAGTTCACTAGAGGTGTCTCTCCCATAAGATAAAAGCATGTTGGGTGAACAAATTACAGTCGGGCAATTGACAAATAGAGAGGGCATAACAATGCACATACATGACATGATAAGTATAGTGAGATTTAATTGGGCATTACGACAAAGTACATAGACCGCCATCCAACTGCATCTATGCCTAAAAAGTCCACCTTCAGGTTATCATCCGAACCCCCTCCAGTATTAAGTTGCAAAGCAACAGACAATTGCATTAAGTATGGTGCGTAATGTAATCAACAACTACATCCTCGGACATAGCGCCAATGTTTTATCCCTAGTGGCAACAGCACAACACAACCTTAGAACTTTCTGTCACTGTCCCAGGTGTCAATGCAGGCATGAACCCACTATCGAGCATAAATACTCCCTCTTGGAGTTAAAAGCAAAAACTTGGCCAGAGCCTCTACTAGTAACGGAGAGCATGCAAGATCATAAACAACACATATGTAATAACTTGATAATTAACATGACATGGTATTCTCTATCCATCGGATCCCGACAAACACAACATATAGAATTACAGATAGATGATCTTGATCATGTTAGGCAGCTCACAAGATCCAACAATGAAGCACAATGAGGAGAAGACAACCATCTAGCTACTGCTATGGACCCATAGTCCGGGGTGAACTACTCACTCATCACTCCGGAGGCGACCATGGCGGTGTAGAGTCCTCCGGGAGATGAATCCCCTTCCGGCGGGTGCCGGAGGAGATCTCCGAATCCCCCGAGATGGGATCGGCGGCGGCGGCGTCTCGAAGGTTTTCCGTATCGTGGTTTTTCGCCTCGGGGGTTTCGCGACGGAGGCTTTAAGTAGGCGGAAGGGCGAGTCGGGGGCCAGAGGGGGCCACACCATAGGGCGGCGCGGGCCCCCTAGGCGCGCCGCCTTGTGGTGTCGCCACCTCGTGGCCCCACTTCTTATGTTCTTCGGTCTTCTGGAAGCTCCGTGGAAAAATAGGCCCCTGGGTCTTCGTTTCGTCCAATTCCGAGAATATTTCGTTACTAGGATTTCTGAAACCAAAAACAGAAAACAGGAACTGGCACTTCGGCATCTTGTTAATAGGTTAGTTCCAGAAAATGCACGAATATGACATAAAGTGTGCATAAAACATGTAGGTATCATCAATAATATGGCATAGAACATAAGAAATTATCGATACGTCGGAGACGTATCAGCCATCTCCACCGCTGGACATCGTCACCGCTGTAGCAATTTGGGTTTGATCTTGATTGTTTGATAGGGGAAACTCTCCCGGTGTTGATTTCTACTTGTTATTGATGCTATTGAGTGAAACCATTGAACCAAGGTTTATGTTCAGATTGTTATTCATCATCATATCACCTCTGATCATGTTCCATATGATGTCTCGTGAGTAGTTCGTTTAGTTCTTGAGGACATGGGTGAAGTCTAAATGTTAGTAGTGAATTATGGTTGAGTAATATTCAATGTTATGATATTTAAGTTGTGGTGTTATTCTTCTAGTGGTGTCGTGTGAACGTCGACTACACGACACTTCACCATTTATGGGCCTAGGGGAATGCATCTTGTACTCGTTTGCCAATTGCGGGGTTGCCGGAGTGACAGAAACCTAAACCCCCGTTGGTATATCGATGCAGGAGGGATCGCAGGATCTCAGAGTTTAAGGCTGTGGTTAGATTTATCTTAATTACTTTCTTGTAGTTGCGGATGCTTGCAAGGGGTATAATCACAAGTATGTATTAGTCCTAGGAAGGGTGGTACATTAGCATAGGTTCACCCACACAACACTTATCAAAACAATGAAGATTAATCAACTGTATGTAGCGAAAGCACTAGACTAAAATCCCGTGTGTCCTCGAGAACGTTTGGTCATTATAAGTAAACAAACCGGCTTGTCCTTTGTGCTAAAAAGGATTGGGCCACTCGCTGCAATTATTTCTCTCGCATTTTACTTACTTGTACTTTATTCATCTGTTACATCAAAACCCCTGAATACTTGTCTGTGAGCATTTACAGTGAATCCTTCATCAAAACTGCTTGTCAACACCTTCTGCTCCTCGTTGGGATCGACATTCTTACTTATCGAAGATACTACGATACACCCCTATACTTGTGGGTCATCAAGACTATTTTTGGCGCCGTTGCCGGGGAGTGAAGCGCTATTGGTAAGTGGAATTGGTAAGGAAAACCTTTACTGTTTGTGCTGATTTTATTTCTGCCTGCTGCTATAAGTCATTATGGAGAGATCTTCTCTTCAATTTCTATTTGGGAAATCTACTACTACTGCAACGGTAGTGGATGAGGCGCCAGGTGAGGAAGTAATACCATATAAAATACCTACGAAAATTATTGAACATGTTATGGATAACCGCTATGAAGGGGATGGAACTGTCCATCCTGGTGATCATTTACTGTTTTTGCATGAATTATGCGGGTTATTCAAATGTGCAGGTATTGCTATGAATGAAGTTAGGAAGAAACTATTCTCTATATCGATGTCTGGTAAAGCGGCGCATTGGTATAAATTGCTGAAGAATGGTGATTCTCTTGATTGGGAGGACATTGTGCCTTTATTTTATTCCAAATTTTATCCTCCAAGTGAAATTCACAAAGATCGGAACCGCATATATAATTCTGGCCTCATGATGGAGAGAGTATTGCCCAAGCATGGGGGAGATTGAAGTCTTTAATGCTCAAATGCCCCATTCATGAGCTTCCTGGTAATGTTATTATTGATAATTTCTATGCAAGACTTTCTTTTCAAGACAAGACCTTGCTGGATACTTCTTGTTCTGGATCATTTACACGCAATAAAGAAGAGTTTAAAAGGGACCTTCTTGATCGGATCCAAGAAAATACTGAAGGTTGGGAGAACGACAAAGATAGAGAATCAGGTATAATTTATGATTATGAATGCATTGAAGCTTTTATGGATACTGATAAATTTCGTAATATGAGTGCTACATATGGTCTTGATTCTCAAGTTGCTGCAAATCTTTATAAAGCTTTTGCCTCTCATTATGAATTGCCTAAGAAGAATTTTGATAAGTATCATGAACCGTATAAAGATAAAATTGATTCATCTATTAATAAGTGTGTTGTAGTTGAAACTGCTGATCGTGTTATTCCTGAAGCTTATATTGAAAAAACTCCTTTTCCTGCTAAAATGAAAGAGTACTCTGTTATAAATAGTGCGGTTCATAAAAGTGAAAAGAAACCTATAGAACCTGAAGAACAAATAAAAGTTGAACCTGCTGTTGCAATAGTTAAAGATCTTGTGACTGAAAATGTGGAGGATGGTCATATTATTTTCTGTGAAGATGCTTCTAATATTGTTTCACATCCTAATAAACCCAAACAAGCTAGTGTTCCTATGCTATCTGTTAGAATTGGTGATCATTGCTATTATGGTTTATGTGATATTGGTGCAAGTGTTAGTGCTATACCTTATGAGCTTTACACGGAGATTATGCACGAAATTGATTCTTGTGAACTTGAAGATATTGATGTGGTTATTCAGCTGGCTAATAGAGAAACTATTTCTCCAATTGGTATTGTTCGAGATGTGGAAGTTCTATGTGGTAAGATTAAATATCCTGCTGACTTTTTGGTACTTGGTTCTGCTGCTAGTGATTATTGTCCTATCATTTTTGGTAGACCTTTTCTAAATACTTGTGGAGCTATTATAGATTGCAAGAAAGAGAAAATTTTGACTAAATTTGCTGGTGAATCTTATGAGTTTAACTTCTCTAAATTTACCAAAACTCCTTATAAAGCTGATTTGCCTAGTAATGATTTTAAAATGGAGCAGTGTGCATCTATTGTTCTTGTTCCTAATAATCCTTTGCAGCAACATTTGGAGAATAGCGAGAGTGAAGTTTTTAGGAAAGAAAGAGATGAGCTTGAGGAGATTTTTCTTCGCCAACCTATTCTCAAGCATGATTTACCGGTGGAAGACTTGGGTACAACACCGCCACCAAAGGAAGATCCTGTTTTTGATTTAAAGCCTTTACCTGATAATCTTAAATATGCTCATATTGATGATAAGAAAATATATCCTGTTATTATTAGTTCTAAGCTTACAGAGTTTGAAGAAGAAAGATTATTGCAAATATTGAAGAAACACCGAGGTGCTATTGGCTATACTCTTGATGACTTGAAGGGGATTTCTCCCTCTATTTGCCAACATGCCATTAATATGGAAGATGATGCGAAGCCTGTTGTTGAACCTCAGCGTCGTCTAATTCCTAAGATGAAGGATGTGGTAAGAAATGAGGTATTACGACTTCTTGAAGCTGGTATTATATATCCTATTGCTGATAGTAGATGGGTTAGTCCTGTGCATTGCGTTCCTAAGAAAGGAGGAATAACTGTTGTGCCTAATGATAATGATGAGCTCATACCTCAAAGAGTAGTTGTAGGGTATAGAATGTGCATTGATTATCGAAAAGTTAATAAGGTTACTAAAAAAGATCATTACCCTTTACCATTTATTGATCAAATGCTAGAAAGGTTATCTAAAAATACTCATTTTTGCTTTCTTGATGGTTATTCTGGGTTTTCACAAATTGCTGTTAAAGCTAAAGATCAAGAGAAAACCACTTTTACTTGTCCCTATGGAACTTATGCTTATAGGCGTATGCCTTTTGGTTTATGTAATGCTCCTGCTACTTTTCAAAGATGCATGTCTGCTATTTTTCATGGCTTTTGTGAGAGTATTGTGGAAGTATTCATGGATGATTTTTCTGTCTATGGGAATTCTTTTGATAGTTGCTTGCGAAACCTTGATAAAGTTTTGCAGAGATGTGAAGAAACTAACCTTGTTCTTAATTGGGAGAAATGCCACTTTATGGTTAATGAAGGAATTGTATTGGGACATAAAATTTCCGAGAGAGGTATTGAAGTTGATAGAGCTAAAGTTGAAGCCATTGAGAAGATGCCCTATCCAAGGGATGTTAAAGGTATTCGTAGTGTTCTTGGTCATGCTGGGTTTTATAGGAGATTTATTAAAGATTTCTCCAAGATTTCAAAGCCTCTTACTAATCTTCTTCAAAAAGATGTACCTTTTGTTTTTGATGATGATTGTAAGGAAGCTTTTGAAACTCTAAAGAAAGCCTTAACAACTGCTCCTATAGTTGAACCTCCTGATTGGAATTTACCATTTGAAATTATGTGTGATGCTAGTGATTTTGCTGTAGGCGCTGTTCTTGGACAGCGAGTAGATAAAAAATTAAATGTTATTCATTATGCTAGCAAGACTCTTGATGCTGCTCAAAGAAATTATGCTACTACTGAAAAAGAATTGTTAGCTGTAGTCTTTGCTTGTGATAAATTTAGATCTTATATTGTTGATTCAAAAGTTATGATTCATACTGATCATGCTGCAATTAGATACCTTATGACAAAGAAAGATGCTAAGCCGAGGCTTATTAGATGGGTACTTCTTTTGCAAGAATTTGATTTACATATTGTAGATAGGAAAGGTGCTGATAATCATGTTGCTGATAATTTGTCTAGATTGGAAAATATTGCTTATGATCATGTTCCTGTTAATGATAGTTTTCCAAATGAACAATTGGCTGTAATAAAGGTGAGCTCGCGAGATAGTCCTTGGTATGCTGATTATGCTAACTTTATTGTTTCCAAGTACTTGCCTCCAACCTTTTCAGCTCAGCAGAGGAGGAAATTCTTTTATGACTTGAGGCATTATTTCTGGGATGACCCACACTTATATAAAGAAGGAGTGGATGGTATTCTGCGAAGGTGTGTTCCCGAATATGAACAACAAGAGATATTGAGTAAATGTCATGGCAGTGCTTATGGAGGACATCACGCCGGAGATAGAACCGCGCAAAAGGTTCTACAATCAGGTTTTTATTGGCCAACCCTCTTCAAAGATGCAAGGAAGTTTATTTTATCTTGTGATGAATGTCAAAGGGTTGGTAATATCTCCAGACGCAATGAAATGCCTATGAACTATACTCTTGTTATTGAACCGTTTGATTGTTGGGGATTTGACTTCATGGGACCTTTTCCCTCTTCAAAAGGTAACACTCATATACTTGTTGCTGTTGATTATGTTACTAAATGGGTGGAAGCCATACCTACAAAAAGTGCTGATGGTGAAACCTCTTTAAAAATGCTTTTAGATATTATTTTTCCTAGATTTGGAGTACCTAGATATATTATGACTGATGGAGGTTCTCATTTTATTCATGGAGGTTTTAGAAAAACTCTTGCTAAGTATGGTATTAATCATAGAATTGCTTCCGCTTATCACCCTCAAAGTAGTGGTCAAGTAGAACTATCAAATAGAGAAATTAAATCTATCTTGCAGAAGACCGTTAATAAATCTAGAAAGAATTGGGCTAGTAAATTGAAAGAAGCATTATGGGCTTATAGAACTGCTTATAAAAACCCCATGGGAATGTCACCTTATAAAATGGTTTACGGAAAAGCTTGTCATTTACCCTTAGAACTAGAACACAAAGCTTATCGGGCTGTTAGAGAATTAAATAAAGATCCTAAACTTGCCGGTGATAAGAGGTTGCTACAATTAAGTTCTCTAGATGAATGGAGAAGTGAAGCTTATGAAAATGCTAAACTCTTTAAAGAAAAAGTTAAAAAATGGCATGATAGAAGGATCATCAAAAGAGAGTTTAATATTGGGGATAAAGTCCTATTGTATCGGTCTCGTCTCAGATTCTTTGCAGGGAAATTACTCTCGAAATGGGAAGGACCATATGTTGTTGAGGAGGTGTATCGTTCAGGAGCAATTAAAATTAGCTCTCTCCAAGGCAATGCTACGCAAGTGGTAAATGGACAAAGACTCAAGCATTATATCTCGGGTGATTCTTATAATGTTGATGTTGATATTATTCAAGTGGAAACACCGGAGGCTTTCATCAAAGGACAAATTGACAGTCCGCCAGAACTCGACTTTGAATAGGTAACAGTACTGGTAATGAAAAGTTCGCGATTTACTTTCCGAACAATATTTTTGCTGTTTTTGGTAAATATGAAAAATTACGAGATCGAAACGGAGTGGAAAAGATGCACGAGGGCGTGCCACCACAGGCCGGCGCGGCCTGACCTGGGCCCGCGCCATCCTATGGTGGCATCGCCTCGTCGCCCCTTTCCGACTCTGGTTCGACCTGGTACTTTCCGTTTGTTCTGAAAATTTTTATTATAAAATCCCCCGGACCCCTGGAGGTCCGTATATCGTTTTCTCGACGTGTTTTGTTTCGAGCTGTTTCTGCCAGGATCTGTTTTCAGTTTAGAAGCACCATGGTCTCCAAGAACAAGGGCAAGGAGCTTCCGGATGAAGATAATCAAGATCGTGAGTGGAAAGAAGAGGACAAGAGCGTCAAGGAAGAAGCAAAGGAGGATGAAGAGGAAGTCGAAGAAGTTCCGCAAGACGCCCGCGCACCACCATTGCAAGCATCGGAGTGGTGTCAAACCCGTTCAACGCCAAGAAGAGCGCACGGATTAGGACCGGAGGAGGACTTCCACGTCATTACCTAGCTCCAAGGACATCTTCTTCAGGCATTCACCATCCCTTCCGCAATCTAATCTACAATAATCAAATTGAAAGGACTCCCAAGGCAGCATTGCCTAGCAATTGGGATATAGATCGTTCTAACACTGCAGGAAGGACGAAGCCTGAAGCTGAAGGTTGGGGAAATAACTCCAAGAATTGGGACTCGCCGTCGGACATACTTCTTAATCGCGTCGAGCACAATTCGGAGATGATCCGCAACCTCATGTACAAGATTGACGAGCTTCAGGAGCTTGTGGAGAAGCTTGTGAGGAATTCATCACCACCATCTCCGCAGGAGTAACTCATCATCGGTATTGGCATCCCCTTGGTTTGTTCCAAGCTTGGGGGAGTGCCGCGGTATCACATCATCACTACCTTTTACTTTTTACTATCAAGTAGTGTCATATCATGAGTAGGGAAGTTATCGTATGAGATGGGTTGCAGTGTGGAAGTATCTCTCCTTTAGTTTGTCTATGTATCCCTTGGTGTGAGTTATCGTTATGGAATATTAATGAGAAGTCTTATCATTTACATATTGCACACCTTATTTTAGTTTGCAATTTCTACTATATGATTGATCTTGATTTTAGTATTGGTACCACTTTGGGAGCATTAAGTAAATCTATTTGGTTTTGGCAAACTTAGCAATGGTCAATAGCAACAACACTTTGAGTTTAAGAAGAATAGAGGAAGTACATGTAGAAGATATTATTATCTTTCTTATCAGTTCTTAGCTTAGTATTCTAAAGTTAAAACTGTTTGTGCTTACAAGTAAGATGCATGATTGTTTCTATCACATGTATATTTGTTTGTTTCCCTCAACTCCTATGCTTGCTAATTAACCTTGCTAGCCAAAGACCTGTACTGAGAGGGAATACTTCTCGTGCATCCAAACCTGAACCCAAACCTATGCCATTTGTGTCCACCATATCTACCTACTGCATGGTATTTTCTGCCATTCCAAGTAAATACTTCATGTGCTACCTTTAAACAATTCAAAACTATTACTCTTTATTTGTGTCAATGTTTTATAGCTCATGAGGAAGTATGTGGTGTTTTATCTTTCAGTCTTGTTAGGCAGCCTCCACTAAAGGACTAGTGGCTTCATCCACTTATCCTATAATTTTGCAATAAGAGCTGGCAACGGGGTTCCCAGCCCCAATTAATCAACTTTCATTAATAATTCTCTTCACATGTTTTGCCCTGATTCATCAGTAAGCAACTTAATTTTGCAATAGACAATCCTCCATGGTATGAGATTGTTGGAAGGCACCCGAGGATTCGGTTAGCCATGGCTTGTGTAAGCAAAGGTTGGGGGAGTGTCATCCTTAAATAAACTAAAGTACATGTGTAAACAAAAGAGAAGAGGGATGATCTACCTTGCTGGTAGAGGTAACGTCCTTCATGGGAGCCGCTCTTTGGAGGTCTGTTTGGCAAGGGGGTTAGAGTACCCGCTACCATTCGTTGACAACAACAAACACCTCTCAAAACTTTACTTTTATTCTCTTTATATGATTTCAAAACTGAAAAAGCTCTAGCACATGATTTAATCCCTGCTTCCCTCTGCGAAGGGCCTGTCTTTTACTTTATGTTGAGTCAGTAAACCTATTTCCCTCCATCTCAAGCAAGCATTTGAGTTGTTGTGATCAAACTATTATATTGTGATTTGCTTCATCATGTTTTTACTCTTTCTTGTTTAGTACAAGTTTTACCTGAATGAATATAGCTTTGAAAGTCATCAATGATTAATATGATTGAGTATGCAAGTTTACCATAAGCTTTAATATGAGAGCGCTGCTCAATAGATAAGTATAATCTGTTAAATGTTCTCTGACCAAGAACAAAGTTTGCCATCACCAATTATGATTTCTTATGCACCTTTATTTGTGATTACCTTATACTTGTTTCAAGTTGAGTTATATGAGGAAGTTGTTTACTATAATGTCTTGTGTGAATGAATATGATGCTTCTTGTCCGTATTTTATTTATCGACTCTTCACTCCATAAACATGTGGTCCTGTTTACTGAGTTCAGTTTCGCTTGGGGACAAGCGAAGTCTAAGCTTGGGGGAGTTGATACGTCCAATTTGCATCACTATTTTATATCATAATTTGCTGTTATTCATTGATATATTTCATATTGGGACACAATACTTATGTTATTTCATCTATTTTGCATGTTTCATGATTATTTGGAGATCGAGCACCGGAGCCAGGATTCTGCTGGAAAAAGCACCGTCAGGATGCAATATTTCGGAAGATCAACTGTGGAAGGAAGTTTTACCAAAAATCCTATTTTTCCAGATGACGAAGGAAGCCAGAAGGGGGAGCCAGGTGGACCCAAGGTGGGCCCACACCATAGGGCGGCGCGGCCCATGGCCTGGCCGCGCCACCATGTGGTGTGGGGCCCCCACAGCCTCTTTCGCCTCCTTTTCTTCGCGAAACCCTTCGTCCCGAAGACCTAAGCCACAGAGGAATCCTCACGAAGGGTTACAGCCGCCTCTGCGGGGCGGAGAACACCAGAGAGAAAAGAGCTCTCCGGCGGGCAGGAATCCGCCCCGGAGGGGGAAATCGACGCCATCGTCACCGCCATCGAGCTGGACATCATCTCCATCACCATCATCATCATCTCCACCATCATCACCGCCATCTCCACCGCTGGACATCGTCACCGCTGTAGCAATTTGGGTTTGATCTTGATTGTTTGATAGGGGAAACTCTCCCGGTGTTGATTTCTACTTGTTATTGATGCTATTGAGTGAAACCATTGAACCAAGGTTTATGTTCAGATTGTTATTCATCATCATATCACCTCTGATCATGTTCCATATGATGTCTCGTGAGTAGTTCGTTTAGTTCTTGAGGACATGGGTGAAGTCTAAATGTTAGTAGTGAATTATGGTTGAGTAATATTCAATGTTATGATATTTAAGTTGTGGTGTTATTCTTCTAGTGGTGTCGTGTGAACGTCGACTACACGACACTTCACCATTTATGGGCCTAGGGGAATGCATCTTGTACTCGTTTGCCAATTGCGGGGTTGCCGGAGTGACAGAAACCTAAACCCCCGTTGGTATATCGATGCAGGAGGGATCGCAGGATCTCAGAGTTTAAGGCTGTGGTTAGATTTATCTTAATTACTTTCTTGTAGTTGCGGATGCTTGCAAGGGGTATAATCACAAGTATGTATTAGTCCTAGGAAGGGCGGTACATTAGCATAGGTTCACCCACACAACACTTATCAAAACAATGAAGATTAATCAACTGTATGTAGCGAAAGCACTAGACTAAAATCCCGTGTGTCCTCGAGAACGTTTGGTCATTATAAGTAAACAAACCGGCTTGTCCTTTGTGCTAAAAAGGATTGGGCCACTCGCTGCAACTATTTCTCTCGCAATTTACTTACTTGTACTTTATTCATCTGTTACATCAAAACCCCCTGAATACTTGTCTGTGAGCATTTACAGTGAATCCTTCATCAAAACTGCCTGTCAACACCTTCTGCTCCTCGTTGGGATCGACATTCTTACTTATCGAAGATACTACGATACACCCCCTATACTTGTGGGTCATCATCCGTCCGGAGTAAATGAAAAGATCGAAAGATAAACACCACATACTTCCTCATGAGCTATAAAACATTAACACAAATTGAGAAGCATTTTGAAGGTTTTAAAGGTAGCACATGAGAATTTACTTGGAATGGTTTGAAATGCCATGCATAGGTATTTATGGTGGACACTCTGGAATAACTTGGTTTTCAGGAGTTTGGAAGCACGAGCAGCATTCCCGCTCAGTACAAATGAAGGCTAGCAATAGACTGGGAAGCGACAATCAAGAGAGCAGTAACTGTCATAATCATGCTTGCGGCAAAATAAATTAACGGAGGCATAAAAGTGATACAAGAACTCTGAGGTAAAATAAATCATCGAGGCTTAATTGACTTTTGTTCAGTCATATGCATGCGTGAGCATGTGCCAAGTCGATTCAAGTGAATTATTCAGAGGAGGATACCACAATGTCATATCTATCTATGAATAAAGCAATGCAAGCAAATATTTATGACATGCTACTCATATTAATACATTGGAGCTAATCATGAGAGATCATGAACTACTAGACTTTCATTAAATGACATATACCTCACATGAACCAACTAAGCATGCTCACATGGATGAGTATATGTACAAAAATGAAAACAAATAGAGTTCATACCAGCCTCTCACCACAGTCGGATTGTTGTTGATCGTCATTATTGCCTTTCACTTGTGTAGCTTGAATAATATGGAATGAAAACCACGCTCCAGCCACCGAAGACCATTGAACTCATAAAGAACTTTACAAACCAAAGAAGAATAGCAAATATTTTTGGTGTTTTCGAATTTGAGAACAAGAACATAAGGAAACAAGCAAACAAAGCAAAATCTTTTTGGGTTTTCTTATAGCAAACTAGCAATAGCAAATAAAGCGAAACAAATGCAAGAAACCAAGATAAACAAATGACGAAGAGAAACAACAGAAATATTTTTGGTCTTTTTGTGTTTTAGGAAAGAAACAAAGCAAAAAACAAGAAAATGAAAACTAAAAGAAACACAGAAAAGCGAGATGGCAGAAATCTGCCAAAACCTGATAGCAGTACAGAAATCGATTTTTACAAAAATCTTACGTTGCTCAGCTCGAAAAGTGTTCAACTAATGAAAGTTAGATAACAACCTGGGGAACCTGCACAAAAATTGGCAGCTCAAAATAACGTTCTGGCTGTGCGCACGAATTTTTCTAGTAACAGTCCAGAATCTGTTTTCAGGCAGCACTTCCCCAAATATCATCTCCCTCTCATTAGAAAACCACTCAAAGAGACTAAACAAGTATGTACAAGTATCCAGCAACCATAATATGCAAAGAATGAGTGATGCCGGTATACCTCCCCCAATCTTAGGCTTTTGGCCTAAGTGGAGATCAACCCCATGGTGCCCATGAAGAAGCACCCTCGTAGTACGAAGATGGATCATATTCCGGGTATGTGCTAGAAGAAGCACCCGGATACGTGACGGTGTAGTCGTAGGAGGGCTCGGCGTCCTCGGAGTCATGCTGCTGGTGGAAGTTGTGTATCTTCAGCTTCTCATCCACCTCCTCCTTAGAGCGCGACCATGGTTTCCACCATCCTCTGAGAAGCTTCTCCCATGACAAATCATCTTGAAGAGGTCCAAGAACTCTTGCGGCGATCCCTTTATCTTCTCGCATAATCCCCATTGCGGCACTCTGATTGATAGTCAGTTTTCCATATTGGCATGGTTCACCATCAACAAAATCATCCAATTTCCTTCTTCCCGGTGAACTCTCATGACCTGTTGCACCTCCAATTCTTGTTGGTTAAGTTGGTGCCTACTCCCTTCCATTTTCTGAAATTTTTCAACAAACAATATAAAATTTGATTTGGTGACATATAATTGAGGGAAACTACCATAGGAACTTGCTAGAGTACTAAGCATGCATCAAAACTAATTTCTACCACTTAGAACAAGCATGCAAGCTCACTAAACATGTTACCTACAGCAGCAAAATATGCAAGATATACTCCACCAAACAAAATTCTACTTGGATAATCGAAGGAGTCACATACCGAAGAGCAAATGTGCCAAATTTCAGACAGAAATCTGGGCTGAGCAAAGAGATCGAGAAATCTGGAGTTCTTGAGCAAAAACACGAGTGAGAGGAAGCTGGTGTCGATTTTTTCGGGAGAGAGAAGAGTGTGGGAGGAAGAGATGCTAAAGTGGGGTAAAGGGGGGCCCACACACCAGGGTGGCGCGCCCCCCTTGCTGGCCGCGCCAGCCTGTGGGGTGCCACCCTGGGGTGCCCCACTGGTCATCCCCAGGTGCTCCCAGGTGCCTCGTCGAAAAATAGGACCAACGGTATAATTTTTGTGAATTTTTGAAAACTTTGAAAAATGCACATTTCTGGGTATTAAATTTATTATTACTGGCCAGGAATTTTTTTGAAATCTCTAATTAACTAAGGAACTTTGCAAAATAAAAGTGCTACAGCAACTAGAGCAAATGGAGGAAGAAAGAGATGTTGTTTACCTCCTCTATGCATATAAAAAGTATTTGTTAACAAGGTTGATCAAGTCTTGCCACCAAATAAATTTTACATAGCATAAGAAGAAATAAACCTCAAATCAATCATGTTACCTTGAATTGTATTGATATGGATCCAATCACAAGAGTTTGATATTCTTCTTTAGGCTCATATATAGGACAATCGATAGTTCCAACTTTGATAGTTCTCACATTAGAAATAGTATTAACTCCACATGCTTTCTCAATCCTCTTGGGAAAATAAACGGTATGCTCCTTGTCATCAATATTGAAAGTAACTTTTCCCTTATTGCAATCAATAACAGCCCCTGCGGTGTTAAGAAAAGGTCTCCCAAGAATAATAGACATATTATCATCTTCAGGCATTTCCAACACAACAAAATCAGTTAATATCAAGCAGTTATTAGTAACTTGAACATGAACATCCTCACATATACCAACAGGAATAGCAGTAGATTTATCAGCCATTTGCAAAGATATATCAGTAGGTATCAACTTATCTAAGTAAAGTCTCTTATAAAGAGAAAAAGGCATAACACTAACACCGGCTCCCAAGTCACATAGAGCAGTTTTAACATAATTATTCTTAATAGAACAAGGAATAGTTGGTATACCTGGGTCGCCAAGCTTCTTTGGAACCTTACCGTTAAAAGAGTAATTAGCAAGCATAGTGGAAATCTCCTCATTAGGAATTTTCCTTTTGTTAGTGACAATATCTTTCATATACTTTGAATAAGGAGGCAATTTAATAGCATCAGTCAAAGGGATTTGCAAGAATAAAGGTTTCATCCAATCACAAAATTTATTGTAGTGTTCTTCTTCCTTTGATTTTAATTTCTTAGCAGGAAAAGGCATTTGCTTTTGAACCCAAGGTTCTCTTTCATTACCATGTTTCTCAGCAATAAAATCTTCTTTAGTGTACTTTTTATTTTTAGCATGCTTTTCAGGTTCTTCTTCAACCTCTTCTTTATCAGGAGTATCATTCTTATCATTATCTTTATCATGTTCATTACCACTTTCAGTTTCAGCATCAGAAATAGAAATACTATTAGGATCATTAACAGGTTCAGAGGATTCTACAACATTCTTATGTTTCTTTTTCTTTTTCTTAGATGGAGCACTAGTTTTAGTTCGTTGAGAATCTTGTTCAACTCTTTTGGGATGTCCCTCAGGATATAGAGGATCCTGAGTAGAAACACCACCTCTAGTTGTTACTTCATAAGCATGTTTTTCTTTAGCATTATTTCCCAACAAGTCATTTTGCACTTTAGTGAGTTGATCAATTTGAGTTTGAACCATATGAAAATGTTTAACAATCATCTTAACATCATTGGAGGTTCTCTCCACAATATCATGCAATTCACTAATAGCTCGAGAATTTTCCATTAAATGATTCTCTACTCTCATATTAAATTTTTCTTGCTTAACAATATAATTATCAAACTCATCTAAGCATTGTGCAGGAGGTTTTGAATACGGAATATCTTCTCTAGTAAAGCGTTCAAGAGAGTGTACCTCAACCATGGATGAAGGGGGAGTTATCTTACATAAATCTTCTATAGGAGGTAAATTCTTCACATCTTCAGGTTTAATACCCTTCTCCTTAAGAGACTTCTTAGCTTCCCTCATATCTTCATCATTTAATTTAATCATACCCCTCTTCTTCAGTATCGGTGTTGGGGTTGGTTCAGGTGTAGTCCAATCATCATGATTCCGGCCTATTTTAGCCAATAATTCTTCAGCGTCGTCTGGAGTTCTTTTCCTGAAAACACAACCAGCACAACTATCCAGGTATGCCCTAGACTCAATGGTTAGTCCACTATAAAATATATCAAGTAAATCATGCTTTTCCAAATCATGGTCAGGCCGAGCTCTAATAAGAGAGCAAAATCTCGCCCAAGCCTCAGGCAATTTCTCTCCATCTTCCTGGTCAAAATTATAAATTCTCTGCAAAGCAATATGTTGAGCACTAGCAGGAAAGTATTTCCGGAAGAAAACATCAAGCAATTCTTTTGGACTTTTAATAGAATTAGGTGGCAAACTATTATACCAAGTTTTAGCGTCATCCTTTAATGAGAATGGAAAGATTTTAGCAACAAAGTAAGTACGCTTCTTAACATCATCAGAAAACAAGCTACTCAGAGTAGATAACTCAATCATGTGTTCAACAACACTTTCTTTTTCAGTACCACAAAATGGTGTTTTCTCAACAATAGCTATATGAGATAGATCAAGAGAAAAATCATAATCTTTATCCTTAATGTTTATAGGAGATGTGGCAAATTTAGGATCAGGAGACAGTTTATATCTAACAGCATGTTCTACAAGCAACTTTTTAATTTTTCTTGCATCAGTAGTAGCATTGCATTTTTCAATAAAATCATCATCAAGTTCCACATAATCTTCATCAAGATCATCACTAGAGTATTCAACAGACTCAGGTGAATTAACAGGTGTAGCAACATTTTCATTAGGAGTTTCAGTATTTTCAATTTGTCTAGACCTAGCAATTGTAGCATCTAGAAAAGATCCTAACGAACCATCATTATCAAGCACAGTAGAAGCATCATCACAATTATAAGAGGAATTTTCAGATTCAGCAGAAGTACCAGCATTTGAAGCTTGTGGTGGTGAAACAAGTTTACTTATCACAGATGGTGAATCAAGAGCAGCAGAGGTACTCAGAGTTGTACCTTTTCTTGTAGTGGATGGTAATATGGCGACCTTAGTATCGCGAGGTTTACCCATGATGGAGAATTTGCAGCGAACAATATCAATCCAAGTGAACTTCCAAATAAAGCTATGCTCCCCGGCAACGGCGCCAGAAAATAGTCTTGATGACCCACAAGTATAGGGGATCGCAACAGTCTTCGAGGGAAGTAAAACCCAATTTATTGATTCGACACAAGGGGAGACAAAGAATACTTGAAAACCTTAACAGCGGAGTTGTCAATTCAGCTGCACATGGAAACAGACTTTCTCGCAAGAGTTTATCAGTAGTAACAGTTTTATAGCAGTAGCGGTAGCGAAATAACAGCAGCAGAGTAACAAAGGCAGCAAGTAATTATAGTAAACAGCAGAGTTAAAATACTATAGGCACAGGGACGGATGAACGGGCGTTGCATGGATGAGAGAAACTCATGTAACAATCAAAGCAGGGGCATTTGCAGATAATAATAAAACGGTATCCAAGTACTAATCAATCAATAGGCATGTGTTCCATATATAGTCGTACGTGCTCGCAATGAGAAACTTGCACAACATCTTTTGTCCTACCAGCCGGTGGCAGCCGGGCCTCTAGGGAAACTACTGGATATTAAGGTACTCCTTTTAATAGAGTACCGGAGCAAAGCATTAACACTCCGTGAACACATGTGATCCTCACATCACTACCATTCCCTCCGGTTGTCCCGATTTCTGTCACTTCGGGGCCATTGGTTCCGGACAGCGACATGTGTATACAACTTGCAGGTAAGATCATAAACAACGAATATCTTCATGAATCAATAACATGTTCAGATCTGAGATCATGGCACTCGGGCCCTAGTGACAAGCTGTTGCCTGCCAAAACTCACCGGCGAGCAGTGGTTAAGCAACACGAAGAGCCGGGAGGCTCCCAAGGCCGCTTAGTGGACCCTGGCACCTCGCGTCGTCCCGCAAGTCTTCTGCACACGTCCTGGCGGTTGCAGGGCGTGCCACCTGACCTAGACCCGATCAGGAAGGTGTTAGATTGCTTCGATTGTTCCTGCATGGTAGACACGTAAACATTAAATACGAGCCCTATCGGCTCTCAGGTTGCCCTATGGATCGGCTCAAAGAGCCGATCGCCCCATGGTTCACGTTGGATTTGCAATGACATGGGGATCCTGCTTGATCAAAACAAAGCTAAACCAATCTACGACAGTTTAGGGTTTTCACCGCATAACCGGAACGTCCTACGCGTAGTTGGGCCTAGCAGATACGAAAGATGATGAAAACTATCCCTAGAAGAGGCCTAAAAACCAACATTACGTCAATTCCCGGAACATCCCTTGTAGGAACGGTAAACAGCACCTATCGCACTACCGGATCGTCCGACCCCAGCATAAGGCCTAATCATGCGGATATTAAACTAATCCTTGAAGAACAAGGAGCAACTATAACAGATCGGATCTACTAAGTAACGAACAAGCAAGATGCTGCCCTTACACCCAGATAGGTGTAAGGGCAGCTAGGTGTTGAGGGACGGCATTGCCAAGCAGATATGCATAAGAAAAGCATCAATGCAAGCCCCAAAACACCTAAGATAGGTAGTACTACTCGCCATCAACAACGCTTCAGCACGAGTAGCACAAGGTAGACGAATAAACGTGTACTGCCTAGATCACGAGATGCGATCAGCATGATGCTTACTCGGAAGGAAACCCTCGAAAGAAGGGGTGGCGATGCGCCTGGTTTGTGTTTGTTGTGAATGTGATTGTTGTTTATTTCATAAACCCTAGATACATATTTATAGTCCGGGGGACTTTCTAATTCAGGCGTGCACCTAACCGTGCACGGGTTAAACTCTAACTTCTAAACACGATCTAATAAAATACAGATACACGGGCAATTTAGCCCAAACTCTCGTGCAAGGCCGCTTCAGAGATCCTCCACGCGTATATCCTTCAAGCCCATCTCACTTACGGCCTATCTCCTGATTTGGCCAAAATCTGGTGATAACACATGCCCCCTGGTTTTGGTAATGATAATTTCAAAACCACTCTGTTTTTCCTTCGAGGGGTCATGTCGTGGCAGAGCAGCACCGTCGCAGAGTCTTTCATCATGTCGCCTCGCTTCCTCAGCTTCTCCGCGTGCATTGATAGATTTGGCATCATGTCCTCGAAAACTGCTCGAACATTAAATCTTCACTCCATCTCCTTTTATTTAATCGCATCGAACAGTTCTCCTCTTCATCCTCTTCGTATTAGCACTCCAAAAGCCCTCTTCTGCCACCATGTCTTCTTCTTCTTCCTCCTCTTCTTCATCGGGTCTTTCCTACGTGTCCTCTCCCCTTCGAGAGTCGACACCCGAGTGGGGCACGCAGGCGGCGTACGACATCCTCGCCCCAACGGCGTGGGACAAAGAAGACCACGACTCCTCCGTCTGGTCCGAGGATGACAAATCCTTGACCGACGGGGAGAGTGACCTCCGCTTCCTCGCTGATGGGGAATCGGAGGAGGAGAGCGATGACGATCGCCTCTCCTGGGATGACTTCACCTCCTCCGAGGAGGCGAAGGAGGAGGAGGAGGAGGAGGAGGACGACAGCTCCTCCGACGAGCCCCCGGCCAAGCGTTTCTGCCCCTGGCCGGGGAACCTCAGCGACTTCGACAGCGACGACGATGCTGACGAGGAGGATGAGGACAACAAAGGCCCTGCCGGCGGCCGCTGGAGCAGCGATGACGAGCCGGCAGGGAGCAGCGCCGACAGCGGCGACGACGGCGACGACGAGGGCAGCAATGGCCCGTAGATAGGATCCTTAGAATAGGATCAGTAGTGGTAGATGGGGCAATGTATCCCCTAGATCTTCCTTTTGAGAGCAATCAGCTCTTCTATGTAAGAAATCCCAGTATTAATGAAGAATTTCCCTTAACTTGATTTTGCCGATTTCCTTTCGTACTGATTTTGCCGATTGTTAATTTGATCAACGCTCAATGAGCCGATGGCAACGCATTGGTCTCTTACGATAAATTTCGAGATAGACCAATTGGCCACCTCCTCAAACGGTAACCTGCGAACCTTGCTCAAACTCAGATCCCCAAACTTCCAACCGAACAGGTCCAAACCGCAGTCGTTGAGCGTAGTGTTAGATTTAACGGCAAAAACTCCTGAAACAATGCCTGGTCTCATCATTAACTTTAAGTTTTCAGACATTCTCCTACCGAATCCTTCTCTTCCAAATCCCCTTTGCCTTCAGGAGAGCTCCAGGACAGTTGCTGAATCAACCCGGAGGCTAGAGCTGATACTCAGACGGCACCACTCATCCACAGATTTCCTTTCGATAGTCTGCAGCGATGTTTGAAATCCTGTTCTGTTTTCTTGCAGCAACCATTCCTCAAAAAGTTGAGATGAGAGCCAGCCGATTTCAACAAAATCGGCTCCCTATAGCAAAGGGTCCTTCAGGCAAGCTGCCCCCCGAGCCTTAGTCAAGGCGAGAAAGAGCCAGCCAGATGTGCCACCATCGGCTTCCAAGTTATAAAGAGCCAGCCGATTTCAACAAAATCGGCCCCCCAAAGCAGAGCACCTTCAGGGTGAGCTGCCCCCGAGCTTCTCCAGTTCGATTCTCGCGTCTTGCTGATCGGCTCATCATCTTTGGCAGGCTGATGCAACTTCCGGTGAGGATGTTTTGAATTTCTGATGCCCTCCAAAACTCTGGATGTAACAACCTCTGAAAGTGACATCGACCAAGTCGCCACCTTGGTTCACCCCAGGCAAAAAACGTCACAGCCGACTGATTTGTTCATCGACTGTCCTTATGCTCCTAAGATAGGTATGCTCCCTTTGCTGGACTCACCCTTAATCCTGATCTGCACGCTATTGCCGCTAAACTCGAAGATTTGCGAAGGAGTTGGAAGCCTTGAGAAGGAGTTCATCCAGTAGAGCCTCTCCTTGTAACTCGACAACTGCTCTATTGGGCTTCGCTATTGTACCTCTAGAGTCGATGGCCGCATCGGCTTTCTATTCTAAAGTCGATGTCTGTGCATCGGCTGTGCTTAAAAAATTTGAATTTTTACGGCCGATTTATGCATCGGCCCCCTATACTTCAATACCCATCATCATCAAAGAATATATCTTGGGCTACCGGGCATTTGAAAGCCACTTCAAACTTCATATCCTCGTGTTTTATCCACCTAAGTACCCCGAGCCGATTTTTTCAAGTGATTGAGGGTATCGGCTCTTCAGGCATTCCGTGTAAGATCAATGCTGAACCCAGGCAAAACGCATGTCGAGGATAATTTTGGCCGATTGCTAGAATCGGCCTCCTTCTTCATTGCAATGCTGTGAAGTTTTACCACTCTTGGTTTCCACTGAGCACTGGAGATGAGATCTTTGCTTTCCATTTTTGGGGCCGATCGCAGGGATACTTCGTCGTCGTCTTGGACCTTGCTACTCTGTCAGGATCATGGACACTATGTTTGTATCAGCCGATGCCCCTGCATCGGCTTTTGTCTGTTTAGGGCGCCACACTTTCTTCATTGGACGCGCCTCCGTCTCCAATGTTTGCTGAATTTTCATGGCCAAATTGGGCCGTGCCTTCCTCAACGTGTACAGGTACTGTGCCTCGGCTTCCTCCAGGTTTCGTAGCCGCTGCACCCTACGCTTCTGAGAATGGCTGAGTCCATCAGGGCACCACCTTGGCCGGTGATACCTATCTTCTTCACCTTCTGACTCCTCAAAGTCTTCTTCTTGAGACGACTCAGCTCGTTTGTTCTGAGGTGGGAGAGGCCCTAGACGCTCGAACACTGAAACCTTGTTTGTCCTTTTCCTTTGCTGTGCATTCTGGGCAGTTCTCGATTGTTGGCAATCGGCTCATTCCTGAGTCCCAGCAGTGTTTAAAGAAAGGACAGTCCCAATGCCTATCCATGTCATCTTGCTCCCTTGACCTCCCTCTAGCGTGATGCTCGTACCCGTCGTTGTTTCTATCATGCCGACGATACCTCCTGTCCTCTGCATCAGACCGACGATATCTCTCATCATCTACGTCGTAGCGCCGACGTCGGTCATACTGCTGTTCATATTTGTTAAGGAGGTGCGCGGAGAGTGGACGTTGATACCGCACGCTTCTCACTTCCTCCTCGGTTAGGTACCGTCTATCATCATCATGGGGCCGGTCGCGTGGATCGGCCTCCTCTTTATCCTTGCCACGGGAGTGGCTGCTCTCTGCTTTATCTTTGCCATGGCGATTCACAAGCCCTACCATGTTGATATCAAAAGAGAACTCTGGCTCCCTTATGGAGTGGCTAAAATCCACCATGTTGACGCCAGGAAACGGACGTGTGTCCACCTTCATGGCAAATTGTCCGAAAGTTAATCGGCCTGACTCTATCGCCATTTGAATCTGTGCGCGCAATACTTTGCAGTCGTTGGTGGCGTGAGTGAACGTGTGATGCCATTTGCAGTATGGCCTACCGTTCATCTCTTGTGACGTAGGGATCTTGTGGCCTTCGGGTAACTTCAACTGTTTCTCCTTCAGCAGCAAATCAAAAATCTGCTCAGCTTTGCTCAAATCAAAGTCAAACCCTCTTGGCGGCCCTGGTTGATTCACCCATTTGCAGGACACAGGTACTGCCGTCCGAGCCCATTCAGCCACCGCGACTTCCTGATCTTCCGAAGGATCTTCATCCTCGCCAGCATCGACCAGGCCTATCGTGCGCTTGTACTTGTCTTGGTACAGTTCTGGGTGGCGCTGTTCATACAACGTTAGTCTCTGGACCATGTGCGCCAACGAATTGTACTCCACTTGGAACGTCAGATCCTTGAGTGGCGCTGCGAGGCCTGCCACGGCCAGCTCGACTGCTTCTTTCTCAGACAAATGAACCGAATAACATTGGTTCTTGACAGTTCTGAAACGTTGAATGTATTCAGACATTGTCTCTCCTCGCCTTTGCCGAACCTGGGTCAGATCGGCAATGCCAGCCTCAGTAGCTTCTGAATGATACTGCGTGTGAAACTGCTCTTCCAGCTGCTTCCATGATCGCACTGAATTTGGCTGCAACGAGGTGTACCACCCAAAGGCTGGACCGGTGAGAGATTGCGCAAAGAACCTCACACGTAGCTGATCCGATGCTGAAACCATGCCTAGCTGGGCCAAGTATCGGCTCACGTGCTCGATGGAGCTAGATCCTTCTGATCCACTGAATTTTGTGAAGTCAGGGAGCCGATACTTAGGTGGCAGCGGGATCAGGTCAAACTCGTTGGGGTACGGCTTGGAATAGCCGATTATTTTCTTCTTCGGCAGGATACCGAACTGGTCTCTCAAGACTGCACTGATCTGATCCACGGTGGAAGCTGTAGCAGTTGAGCTTTCATGACTTGGTGCAGTGGTGTATTTAGCTAACCATGCCTGTTTCTCAGCGTCTGCTCCCAAACTCCCTGCTGCTCCAGCCATCCCTCCTGCCGTAACAATTGCTCCTGCTCCGGCAATCCCTCCTGTTGGAGTCTGGATCGCTTGCGTCCAGTTGTTGCAGTCCGGCACGTATGTGCATACGTATCCATGTGGTATCTCCTTGGGCGGCTCATATAAGAATTGATAGTCGCCAGGATCACCTCCAACCTTGTAGACGACGTATGCTGGTGAACCTTGTTGCTGTGGAGCTGCCATCGCGTACGGCAATGGTGGCCTGGTGTGGAGTTGCATCTCTCCCTGGTGAGTCCCTAGCACAGGTCCTGAGGGGGAGTACTGATGCTTCATGACTTCTTGGACCACATGAAGCGCAATGCGCTCCAAAGTATTCACCAGGCTCTCGGAATGCCGATGCAGCGAATGAGCCACAACGTAGTTGATTTCCTGACGCAGGGCTCTGGTACGTTCCTCCGAAGGGAGAGACAGATCCAAACCATCAAGTACGCCTTGGGGAGTGAATCCTTTAAACCTGATGCCGTGCGACCGGGTCTTCTCAAAGGAGCCGATGAGTTCGGCTTCACAGATGGCCTTCAGCTCATCGTATTTCTTCTTGTGCTCTGCAGGGAGATCTTCGTACTTGATCGGTTCGTCCGCCATCTCGGATGCAGGTGTTGACGTGGATGTTGTAGAAGATTGTCCCACCGGGCGTGCCAGAATGTGTTGCCTGCCAAAACTCACCGGCGAGCAGTGGTTAAGCAACACGAAGAGCCGGGAGGCTCCCAAGGGCGCTTAGTGGACCCTGGCACCTCGCATCATCCCGCAAGTTCTTCTGCACACGTCCTGGCGGTTGCAAGGGCGTGCCACCTGACCTAGACCCGATCAGGAAGGTGTTAGATTGCTTCGATTGTTCCTGCATGGTAGACACGTAAACATTAAATACGAGCCCTATCGGCTCTCAGGTTGCCCTATGGATCGGCTCAAAGAGCCGATCGCCCCATGGTTCACGTTGGATTTGCAATGACATGGGGATCCTGCTTGATCAAAACAAAGCTAAACCAATCTACGACAGTTTAGGGTTTTCACCGCATAACCGGAACGTCCTACGCGTAGTTGGGCCTAGCAGATACGAAAGATGATGAAAACTATCCCTAGAAGAGGCCTAAAAACCAACATTACGTCAATTCCCGGAACATCCCTTGTAGGAACGGTAAACAGCACCTATCGCACTACCGGATCGTCCGACCCCAGCATAAGGCCTAATCATGCGGATATTAAACTAATCCTTGAAGAACAAGGAGCAACTATAACAGATCGGATCTACTAAGTAACGAACAAGCAAGATGCTGCCCTTACACCCAAATAGGTGTAAGGGCAGCTAGGTGTCGAGGGACGGCATTGCCAAGCAGATATGCATAAGAAAAGCATCAATGCAAGCCCCAAAACACCTAAGATAGGTAGTGCTACTCGCCATCAACAACGCTTCAGCACGAGTAGCACAAGGTAGACGAATAAACGTGTACTGCCTAGATCGCGAGATGCGATCTAGGCAGCATGATGCTTACCCGGAAGGAAACCCTCGAAAGAAGGGGTGGCGATGCGCCTGGTTTGTGTTTGTTGTGAACGTGATTGTTGTTTATTTCATAAACCCTAGATACATATTTATAGTCCGGGGGACTTTCTAATTCAGGCGTGCACCTAACCGTGCACGGGTTAAACTCTAACTTCTAAACACGATCTAATAAAATACAGATACACGGGCAATTTAGCCCAAACTCTCGTGCAAGGCCGCTTCAGAGATCCTCCACGCGTATATCCTTCAAGCCCATCTCACTTACGGCCTATCTCCTGATTTGGCCAAAATCTGGTGATAACAACATTGCAACAATATCATAAAAGTAACATCTACGGATACTAGGCACTATGCCCTAACAATCTTATGACTATTACATGACCAATCTCATCCAATCCCTACCATCCCCTTCAGCCTACAGCGGGGGAATTACTCACACATGGATGGGGGAAACATGGCTGGTCGATGGAGAGGCGTCGGTGGTGATGATGGCGATGATCTCCTCCAATTCCCCATCCCGGCGAGGTGCCAGAACGGAGACTTCTGGTTCCCGAGACGGAGTTTCGCGATGTGGCGGCGTTCTGGAGGGTTTCTGGCGACTTCGACTTCTCCCGTGCGTTTTTAGGTCGAAGGCAATAAGTAGTCCGAAGGAGGGCGTCGGGGGCCAGCCGAGGCCGCCACACACTAGGGCCGCGGGCCCCTCCTGGGCCGCGCCGGCCTAGTGTGTGGGGCCCTCGTGCCCCCACCTGGCTTGCCCTTCTGGCTCCGTCAGTATTCTAGGAAAATAGGACCTTTCGTATAAATTCCGAGGATTTTCCTGAAAGTTGGATTTCTGCACAAAAACAAGATACCAGAGCAATTCTGCTGAAAACAGCGTTAGTCCGTGTTAGTTGTATCCAAAATACACAAATTAGAGACAAAACAATAGCAAAAGTGTTCGGGAAAGTAGATACGTTTTGGACGTATCACATACTAAGACTATATGCTTTGGTTTTTCATTTTTTATGATTTTTTATGAATTTTATGCCCATTTGAATCTTTTGGTCAATCCTAGGTTTGACAAAGATTTAAACAAGTTCAAAATATGAAAATGAAAAGGTAAGCATGGATCCTTCTTAGTCATTCTAAAATAAAGCTTTTGGGAGGTTCTTGAAATTTCCATGTTTGAAACCCAAAACCACTTCTCTTCATGATTGATTTCATAAGACGGAGTTTAGGGTTAGGGGTAGATATATACATGAGTTGTCTGGTTTGAATATGTCTATACCTTGTTTATCAACTTTAATGCTTATTGTATATATGGCATAAGAATGCTATGTGCATTGGTTTTTGATTTTTTTCTGAATTTGTATGCCCATTTGAATCTTGGTCAAATCCTAGGCGGTTTGACCAAGATTTAAACAAGTTTATAACATGAAATGAAAAGTTAAGCATGGATACTTCTTAGTCACTCTAAAATGAAGCTTTTGGGATGTGTTCATGAAATTTCCATGTTTGAAATCCAAAACGACTTCTCTTCATGCTAGACTTCATATAAGATCGATCGAGTTTAAGGATTAGCGGTAGATACATGATTTGTATGGTTTGAATATTTCCAAACCTTGTTAATTTATCAACTTGAATGCTTACTATATGACATAAGAAGACTATATGCTTTGGTTTTTCATTATTCTGATTTTTTATGAATTTTATGCCCATTTGAATCTTTTGGTCAAATCCTAGGGTTGACAAAGATTTAAACAAGTTTAAAATATGAAAATGAAAAGGTAAGCATGGATCCTTCTTAGTCACTCTAAAATAAAGATTTTGGGAGGTTCTTGAAATTTCAATGTTTCAAACCCAAAACCACTTCTCTTCATGATTGACTTCATAAGACAGAGTTTAGGGTTAGGGGTAGATATATATACATGAGTTGTCTGGTTTGAATATGTCTAGACCTTGTTTATCAACTTTAATGCTTACTATATATATGCCATAAGAATGCTATGTGCATTGTTTTTTCATTATTTTGATTTTTTCTGAATTTGTATGCCCATTTGAATCTTGGTCAAATCCTAGGAGGTTTGACCAAGATTTAAACAAGTTTAAAACATGAAAATGAAAAGGGAAGTCTGTATCCTTCTTAATTAGTCACTCTAAAATGAAGCTTTTGGGATGTTCTTGAAATTTCCATGTTTGAAACCCAAAACAACTTTTCTTCATGCTAGACTTCATAAGATCGACAGGGGCTAGATTAATGATTTGTATGGTTTGGATATATCTAGACCTTGTTTATCAACTTGAATGCTTACGATATGACATAAGAAGACTATGTGATTTGGTTTTTCATTTTTCTGTTTTTTTAATTTTGTGCCCACCCATTTGTATCTAGGTCAAATCCTAGATTTGATAATGATTTAAACAAGTTTAAAATATGAAATGCAAAGCTAAGCATGGATCCTTCTTAGTCACTCTAAAATGAAGCTTTTGGGAGGTTTTTGAAATTTCCATGTTTGAAACCCAAAACCACTTCTCTTCATGCTTGACTTCATAAGACAGAGTTTAGGGTTAGGGGTTAGATACATGATTTGTATGATTTGAATATGTCCAAACCTTGTTTATCAACTTGAATATGCTTACTATATGACATAAGAAGACTATGTACTTTGGTTTTTCATTTTTCTGATTTTTTTAATTTTCTGCCCATTTGAATCTTTGTCAAATCCTAGGGTTGACCATGATTTAAACAAGTTTATAACATGAAATGAAAAGGTAAGCATGGATCCTTGTTAGTCACTCTAAAATAAAGCTTTTGGGAGGTTTTTGAAATTTCCATGTTTGAAACCCAAAACCACTTATCTTCACATGCTTGACTTCATAAAATCGACCGAGTTTAGGGTTAGGGGTAGATACATGATTTGTATGGTTTCAATATGTCCAAACCTTGTTAATTTATCAACTTGAATGCTTGCTATATGACATACGAAGACTATATGCTTTGGTTTTCATTTTTCTGTTTTTTTATGAATTTTATGCCCATTTGAATCTTTTGGTCAAATCCTAGGTTTGACAAAGATTTAAACAAGTTTAAAATATGAAAATGAAAAGGTAAGCATGGATCCTTCTTAGTCACTCTAAAATAAAGCTTTTGGGAGGTTCTTGAAATTTCCATGTTTGAAACCCAAAACCACTTCTCTTCATGATTGACTTCATATATAAGACATAGTTGCGTGGAGGTTCAAACGTAGGACTAAACTATGTAAGATAAAATCAGATGATCGGGGATCGCCAACTACGGAGTACTAGTTTTTATTCCAAATTGTATCCATAGTTAGTGATGTATATGTGCAAAAAAAGTAAAGTGTCCGTTTTGTGCAACAATCACAGCAATAAGTGGTGTGTCGTGCAATTTCCTCGGGCCCTTACTAAGGGCCTGGTTTGCTTTTTCTTTTTTTATATCTTGAGATACTCTGAGCACTCCCTCCATCCCAAAATTACTACTCAGTACTGTACATAGTACCCTCTATAGGAATCTGATTCCACGGAACTTTTTCAGTACATAGTCTCCTCCTTAATTCCCATGCCGACTTAACTCCCCCAGCGAGAAAAATCTCCTCTTCGCTCTCTAGTCTCTACCAAGCCGGCCGCCTCGCTACTTCCCTAGCTTCCTCCCTACAGCACACCTCGCCCCCGTACGCGAGCTAGGTCCAGCCGGAGATGGGGCACAGCCGCCCCCGCTGGAAGAATGCTCAGAGGAAGTCCGGGCAGGAGGACAAGGGTGACGCCATCCCGGATGAACTTCTCGGGCTGGTGTTCCTGCGCCTCACCTCGCCTCTGGATCTCGTCCGCGCCGCGTTCGCCTGCAGGAGCTGGCGCAAGGTCATCGCGTCGGAGGACTTCCGTGTCCTCTCCGCTCGCCACGGCGCGCCATCCTCCATAGTCGCCGGCCACTACCACATCAGCTTCTCCCATTGTCACTATCGGCCGTCTGGCTTGCTGCCCCACTTCGTTCCCTCTTCCTCGTCATGTTGGGCCGGGGTCGCCGCAAATAATCTCGCGCTCGACTTCCTCCCACGGGCGCCAAACGGCGACCTCAGCTTGGAGCTCGCCGACTCTCGGGGCGGCCTCCTACTCCTTGCGGACTTCGACCACACCGAACACGGAAAGCCTTTCGAGCAGCCTTCACGTCTCGTCGTCTGCGATCCCCTGGCAGGTCAGTACGTGACGGTCCCTCCACCCCCTGCTGTTTCGAACACAACATTCGTAAGCTTGTTCCTGGGCGCCGCCCTCCATGGCGAGGACGCTGCGGCGCGCATCAGTCTGTCAAATTACAGGGTGACGTGCCTGATCTATCATGACGGCATCTGCAAGACCTGCGTGTTCTCGCCTGGCCCTGGTGGCCACGCTTGGACCTCCTCCGGCGCCACCGTGCCTCTCGACGCCACGCACACAGGCCTGTCGGATATCCTCTTTGTGGGGTGCAACGCCCGTTTCTTCCAGTGGTACGTGTTCGGTGCGCTCGGAAACTTCATTCTTGCTCTCGACAGAGAATCCGGCGAGCTCTCACGCTTCGAGAGAGCTCGAGACGAGGACTGGCTTCACACCGTGCCGATTGAGATGCTGGGCGGGCCCTCGCGCGTGCTGAATTGGTACGTGCTAGAGCTTCCGTGGCCACCTACCTTCCGAGCTTGCTTATCCTAGGATTCTGGCTTCCTGGGTTGGATTAGTGTCGGCCATGGTGCTGTCGACACGGTCTGGAGGTTGAAGACGAAGGGCATCTCAAGGATTTTGTTGTAATTTCGTTTTTGTTAAGGTGTTTTGTACTATTTGATGTTTCTCTTAATGCCAGAGGGTTTATTTGCACTAGTCAAACTTGACATAGCTGTACGTTTTGAAGATTACATTTAACTTGTTCATCATGATCCGAACTTCTAACATAATATGGTATAGTACTAGAATAGGAGGAGTAACACTTTTCGCATTTGGGCCAAATATAAAGTACTACCTCCATTTCAAGGAATAAGGCGCACGCGTACTCCAAGACGTATCTTTTGGTCAGATTACCATGACCATTGAATTGACAAGACAATACACACAGCATTGGGGCGTGCTCGATGGTGCTAGCTGCGGCTATACAGACATGTGATAGGCATCGCGGAAGCGTCGCAAATAGAAAACAAATCATATTTTTTGGGGGAGGATGTTTTGGCTCCTGGTTGCGTATGCTCCCTTTAGTTTGAACTGCAACATCTATATATTTTGAAATGTCAAAAAATTCCAAACAAAAAATTAATCTTTTCATCTTCACATGCTAAGAGCGCATAAAGTCTTTCCATAAAAAACTAAATTGTCGTTTGGGCTGTGTAAAAAAGATAAAATTTATTGCTAAAAATAAAGCTGTTTGTAATACTTGCTTTTGTCTTCTTACATCAACCACAAAAAGTATCGGCTTTTCACGAAACTACACGAACACACATAGATTATCGAGGAGTACATGCGGATTTTTTTGTTAGAATTTTTCGAAAATTAAAAATATGTTTTTTTGGGTCGAGGTAGCATATCCGCCCAAGAGCCGAATTAAATTTCCGATTTTTTTGGACTGACAATTTCATCGGGAAGACATGGATGCGCGCAGACGGCGTGCAAGGCAAGGCATCGATTTGACCGGACGTACTTAGGGCAGGTCAGGCTGCCAGCGTACTTATTTCGGGCAGGTGAGGTACTAGAACTCAAAGTCCTCCTCAGCGTCTCTCTCTCTCTGTCTTTATTGAGTGTACTAACGCGTGTTCATACTTCAAATGTTTGAGCTCTACCCGAAGGGGATTCTCTGGCTTGGCCTTTCCTGACTTTGGGTCATTGACAGCCGGGTCCCCCAAATTGTGGGATCTGCATTTCAGGGACTCAAAGTTAGGGAAATGTTTGAGATGCAAAGTAAGAGAATATTTACCAGTATAATTGGTTGATTAGATGATTAAGTGGTGGAATCACAACAGATGGGAGCAGTACATGGTGGAAACCGCAAAATATCCGTCCAAATGGTGTTTTTGTGCAACATACGAAGTATGAGGTGGTGGAACTTGAGGCCAGTGACTTTACTTACTCCAAAATGCAACTTTACGTACATGAGCCATCGGATCAAGATCCAACGGACACAGTTGATCCAGAATTTGAAGTCACAATTTAAGTTGCTCGGAAAAAATCGAAAACATTACAGTAAGATATATATCTTTCCTTAAGTATTCTGGTAAAGTTATACTTCATTTCAAAATTGAGTTTAATTTTAAGTTCAAAATTTGGATCAACCATGTGCGTTGGATCTTGATCGAATGACTCACGTACAAGTCGCAAGTGAAGTCACTGGATCTCTGTCCGTGGTGGAATCTGCAATTCCCTCGCCTATATATATATACAAGTCGAAGACTATGACCCTCTATCCCTATCTCCTTCCCATCCTCTAAATTCATATTCCATTTAGAATCGTTGGGCATGGAGGTTCCCCCTGGTAGCTTTAGAGCTTTTGTCGACGATGCTAAATTGAGAAGACTGCTCACCTGCGGTTTGTGCTCTCAATTCGCACAACCTCCATTTTGGCGGGTTAGTACTTTCTTCACTAGGTTCATCCAGATGTATTTTAATTTGGGCCAACAGTCGTGTTAATTTCCTTGTATTAAGCAGTGCTGTTCGTGCAAGAAGGTTGCATGCGACAGCTGCGCTAGGAACCTGCCCGGTGGCGCGTGCCCGGGATGCCAGGGCGTCTTCCAAGGTGAAAGTCCTCCATCTGAAAGTATGGAATTTTCCCGTGAATGTGTTATGGAAAAGAATGGGGTGAGAAGAACGTTCATCTGCGGTTTGTGCTCTCAAATCGCACGACGTCCACTATACCGGGTTAGTACTTTCTTCACTAGGTTGCACCCAGCTATATTTTTTCTTTGGGCCAACAGTCATGTTAATTTTCTTGTATTAAGCAGTGCATTCGCATGGGGGAGCGAGGGCATATTGCATGCGGAAGCTGCTTAAGAAACCTGCCCAGTCTCGTGTGCCCGAACTGCGACGGCATCTACGAAGAGGAAGTAGATTTAATTAGATTTGTCTCCTTGTTTAAGGTGGATTGCAGCAACGATGGTTGCGACATGAGCGGCGACTTGCTCGAATACTTGCAACACGAGGCGACGTGCCCGCATGCGCCAACGAGACGGTAGGTGGTTGATCTTGCCGGTCTCGATGGAGAAGATGATCGCGCTTCGAGGCTAAGATCTGAGCTCGGTGGAGAAGGACCGGATGGAGTTTCCTTTTCTAGATCTAGAGTTCTTTTTGTACTTTTAGATGTCCTGTCCGTAGTTTCCTTTTACTTGGAGGGTCCTCCTTGCAGTCTGTAATCCCACCGTCATCATAATATAAAAGCAGTGTCGCCAGGTCCTTCGGGACTTTTCTGTGTTCAAAAATGAGTACTCATTTTAGACATGTCGTCTATTTATGTGTGCGATGTTGTATCGTTGATACGTCTCCGACGTATCGATAATTTCTTATGTTCCATGCCACATTATTGATGATATCTACATGTTTTATACATACTTTATGTCATATTTATGCGTTTTCCGGAACTAACCTATTGACGAGATGCCGAAGGGCCGCTTTTCTGCTGTTTTTAGTTCCAGAAATCCTAGTAAGGAAATATTCTCGGAATTGGACGATATCAAGGCCCGGTTCCTATTTTGCCGGAAGCATCCAACACCCGAGAACCGCCAGAGAGGGGCACGGGCCACCAAACCCTAGGCCGGCGGCCAAGGGGGGCACGCGCCCCTATAGTGTCGGCGCCCCGACCTCCTGACGCCGCCTCTTCGCCTATATAAAGCCCCTAGACCTAAAACCTCGATACGGAAAAACCACGGTACGAGAAACCTTCCAGAGCCGCCGCCATCGCGAAGCCAAGATCTGGGGGACAGGAGTCTCTGTTCCGGCACGCCGCCGGGACGGGGAAGTGCCCCGGAAGGCTCCTCCATCGACACGACCGCCATCTTCATCAACGCTGCTGTCTCCCATGAGGAGGGAGTAGTTCTCCATCGAGGCTCGGGGCTGTACCGGTAGTTATGTGGTTCATCTCTCTCCTATGTACTTCAATACAATAATCTCATGAGCTGCCTTACATGATTGAGATTCATATGATGATGCTTGTAATCTAGATGTCATTATGCTAGTCAAGTGGGTTTTACTTATGTGATCTCCGGAGACTCCTTGTCCCACGTGTGTAAAGGTGACAGTGTGTGCACCGTGTGGGTCTCTTAGGCTATATTTCACAGAATACTTATTCACTGTTATGAATGGCATAGTGAAGTACTTATTTATATCTCTTTATGATTGCAAGGTGTTTTGTATCACAATTTATCTGTGTGCTACTCTAGTGATGTTATTAAAGTAGTTTATTCCTCATGCACGGTGTAATGGTGACAGTGTGTGCATCCGTGTTAGTACTTGGCGTAGGCTATGATTATGATCTCTTGTAGATTATGAAGTTAACTATTGCTATGATGGTATTGATGTGATCTATTCCTCCTACATAGTGTGAAGGTGACAGTGTGCATGCTATGTTAGTACTTGGTTTAGTTGTGTTGATCTGTCATGCACTCTAAGGTTATTTAAATATGAACATTGAATATTGTGGAGCTTGTTAACTCCGGCATTGAGGGTTCGTGTAATCCTACGCAATTAGTGGTGTTCATCATCCAACAAGAGAGTGTAGAGTATGCATTTATCTATTCTGTTAGGTGATCAAAGTTGAGAGTGTCCACTAGTGAAAGTCTAATCCCTAGGCCTTGTTCCTAAATATGCTATCGCTGCTTGTTTACTATTTTTTGCGTTACTACCTGCGTTACTACCGCTTTCTGTCTGGGCAAAGCACTTTTCTGGTGCCTATGCCACGGCTCATACTTATTTATACCACCTGTATTTCACTATCTCTTCGCCGAACTACTGCACCTATTAGGTGTGTTGGGGACACAAGAGACTTCTTGCTTTGTGGTTGCAGGGTTGCATGAGAGGGATATCTTTGACCTCTTCCTCCCTGAGTTCGATAAACCTTGGGTGATCCACTTAAGGGAAACTTGCTGCTCTTCTACAAACCTCTGCTCTTGGAGGCCCAACACTGTCTACAAGAATAGAAGCTCCCGTAGACATCAAGCTATTTTCTGGCGCCGTTGCCGGGGAGGAAAGGTAAAAGGCACTCATACTTCGGTCCCAGGTTGATGGGGATATGCCCATAGGGGGTGGGTCGCCAGTCCCAGTCGCCATGAAGATAGAGGCTTGGGTGGATCGCCAGTCGCCTAAGCGACTGGGCCCTAAGGCGACTGGGCCGTGATCCCAAGGAGGAGGTCCACACGGCTGGACAAGAAGATTACTTGCGAGAGGGATAGCGGATCCCGGATTAGTAGCAACTGATATGATTCGGAGTTATCTCCATGTAACCCTAGGCCGGGGGTGCTTATATAAACCCCCGAGCTTAAACCCTAGAGGACACCTTACTCGAGATCCAATCTCCCCCTGTAAGCTCTCGGCGTAGCCGCCGACTGAGCCCCCCCATTGTAATTCTCCACTGAGCAATAAAGATCTAGCAGGACGTAGGCCTTTTACTCTCCGGAGGGGCTGAACCTGGGTAAAACCCTTGCGTCTCTTGCACCTCGACCCGTAGATGGCAATGTTCCCTTCCCCTCGCATCAATGAAGTGCTACCCCCTGTAGCATCTGCCGTGGTTACATCCACGACAGTGGCGCCCACCGTGGGGCATGGGACATCAAGCCTTCGAGCTACGGCGAGGCCCTACTCGCCAGTTCGGCGGCCGGTTGCTTCCGGCAGGATGATCGCCACCGGCAATTTCTTCCACATCCAGCCAAGCACCTACCGGCCCGCCTCGTCACCTCTCACACACGCCTGGATGGTGCCGATCGGCTCCATCAACCTCTTCGTTGGGCTCGCCGGCGTCAGCGATCCCTCTGAGCCTCGCCCCAGTCGCTCACACGACCCCTTCGCGCCCGGGCAGCTCCTCACCGCTACTCGCCCGGTCACCGGCGAGGTATACGCGGAGGCTGAGGCGGCCCTGGGAGACGATGCCGAGTCGGCGGTCGTGGCACCGACCGCTAACTCCACCGTTGCCTCGGCAGCCACCGACTCCGCCGACACCGCTCCAGTCGCCGATTCCGCCGACACCATCCCGGCCATCAAATCCATCATCGCTGCGATCGACGCCGACTTCACCGACATCATCGCTACAACGTCGGTTGCGGGATCCACCGCTGCGTCCCCGACTGCCCGCTCCATCGCCACAGCATCGACCAAGGACTCTATCTCCCTGGTCTCCCACCCGAGCGACTTCGAAGGTGGCTTCGAGGACGACTCCATCCTCTCCCTCTTCGGCAGCGATTACGACTCGGACTCTGTCGAGGCCCCGCGTTACCGCTACCCGACCGCAGTCTTCATGGCAGGGGGTGAAGAAGAGATCCCAGTCGACGCCTTCACCACTCCCCTCCCCGCAACCGCCACCGCGACCGAGATCGAGGCGCACCGGGCGGCCCTCGAGGAGCAGAGGAAAAAGGAGCTCGCCGAAAGGCAGAAATTCCGCCTCGAGCAAGATGAAGTAAGGGCCGTGTCCCACTATCGTCAGCAGCGAAACCGCCGGCGCATGGAGCGCGCCCGCGCGAGCGACTTTCCCAGCGCACGCCTTAACTTCGACGACCCAGACGGAGAAATCCGGGTCGCCCGAGTCCAAAACCCTGACATCCCGGAAGGAAGTCGGGCTGCTGCAGATAGAGCAGCGCGCGGAGCACCACCGCCACCCCCACCACCACCACCCGAAGTTCCTCGGGCAGAGGTCGACGCCAACGGCCTACCACTGCACTCGTCTCCAGCCGACAACGTGGCAGCTGCGCAGGCCGTCCTCGCAAGAATCCCCGAAACGGGAGACGGCGCGATCCTCGTCCAGCACGCCAAGGCTTTGGTAGCCAAGGCATTGGAGCAGCAGCACGCCGCAGCCGACTCGCAAGGGCGACTCTATTCGCGCACATCCGCCAGTCGCGCGGCGTCGTCAGACGCGGCAAACCGCGCAATCGTCAACGCCAACAACGGCCCGCCGCCAGCACCGCGCGCGGCCCACTCGTCTAACAACCGAGTCGAGCCGCGCCCCGCGCGGGTGATGGTCGCCGCTAACGGGCAGCCAGTCGACGCCCGAACCCACATCGTCAACGACCAAGAATGGCGGGCGCGCAATCGATTGAACGACCGCCACGCCGATGAAGCCCCGCGCCAGAGCGCGTTCACCCGAATCGGCCCCGCTTGCTTCGGGCCGATGATTAGAGGCGAGCCGTACCCTGTGGGGTTCAAAGGACCCCGCGACATCGAGAAGTACGATACAAGCATTGACCCCACTGTCTGGATCGACTCGTACGCCATGGCAATGGGGATCCAGGGCCACTCCGAGTTACTCGCAGCGCGATACCTGCCCCTCATGATGGACGGCGTCAATCGCCATTGGTTCAACACCCTCACCGTCAACAGCATCGACTCCTGGGAAGAAGCCCGCGCCGCGTTCATCCAGCACTTCGCCAGCGCATACACCCGTGCCACAACCATAGAAGACCTAGATCGCTGCGTCCAAGGCCCGCGCGAGTCGACCCGCCGGTGGGTGCAGCGCTGGCAGGACATGTGGACGACCTCCAGCGGCATCAGCACGGACACGGCAATCTACTGCTTCCGACGCTGCTGCCGGTACGAACCACTAAGCGCCAAGCTCCGTCGCGTCAGCAGGGACAATATCTCAATCTCCGAGCTCTTCGACATCGCCACCCGCTACGCCGATGAAGACCCTACAGTCGACTCGGACGACGAGTACGGTCAACGACGCAATCGCCGCCCTGCGCACACGGAGCCTCGGCGTGGCGACTACCGTTTCGCCGGCCGGTCCAACAACGGCAAGCGCCGCGGAGAGGGAGGACACAACGAGCTAGTTGCTACCACCGATTACGAGCAGCGCGAGCCAAAATCGTTTCGGCGCGACACTCGTCCACCTCGGGAGGATCGGCCTCAGCCCAAGCGCTTCGACGCCCGCAGCCTCCTAGACGCACCATGCATCTATCACAGCAAGGAGGGCAAGCCCGCCAACCACACGACGGGAAATTGCTACTCCCTGAAGCAGATAGAAAGAGCTCGCCGCGCCAAGGAAAACGACGGCGGCAACCAGCACAAGGAGCGCGCCAAGGACCAAGACCAGCACAAGGGAGAGGGCTTCGGTCGCAGCGCCGGCTCGCTCCACACCTTCACCGGGGTCGGCGACAGGCGGGACAGGAAGGTCCTCGCAAGGGCAGTGGCGGTACACGCAGTCATACTTTCCGACGTACCCCGGTGGCTCAACTGGTCCGAGCAAAGCATCACCTGGAGCCGCGAAGATCACGCCCCCCGCATCGAGTACCCCGGGCGAGTGGCGCTAGTCGTCAGGCCCAAGGTCGCCGACTACTGGCTACCAAAAACCCTGATGGACGGGGGAAGCTCCATCAACATCATGTACTACGACACCTTCCAGCGGCTTGGCCTGCCGGACTCACGCCTTGAGAACACCAAGGTCACGTTCCACGGCATCGTCCCCGGGCGGAAGGCCTTCCCGATCGGCAAGGTGACGCTGCCAGTCACCTTCGGCACGCCCGTGAACTACCGTACCGAGCGGATAACGTTCGAGGTGGTGAACTTCAAAAGCTCTTACCATTGCGTACTCGGCCGACAAGCGTTCGCCCGCTTCATGGCGACCCCACACTACGCGTACAACATGATGAAGATGCCAGGGCCTCGAGGCGTCATCACCGTCCATGGCGACCCGGAGATGGCATTGGAATGTGAGGACGACAGCGCCAAGCTCGCCGACGCCGTCATCGCCGACGAACAAGACAACTCCGCCGAGCTCGCCAAGTACCCAGTCGACCGCAACGACCCCGCCATCCTGGAGAAGCCAACCGAGCTCGACTCGTCCGCAGCAACCTTCAAGGCCGCAGCAGGCACCCGCCAAGTAGATCTTGTAGAAAACGATCCAAGTAGGCAAGTTACCATTGGGACGGGCCTGTCCGCCCAATAGGAAAGCGCGCTCATCAAGTTCCTCCGTGAGAATCGAGATATCTTTGCATGGAAACCATCTGACATGCCAGGTGTCCCGAGAGAACTTGCTGAGCACAAATTACATGTCGATCCCACCGCGCGACCCGTTAGGCAGGCAATGCGCCCTGTGGGAGAAGAACGGCGACGCGCAATCGCCGAAGAAGTAAACCGGCTGCTCGCTGCCGGCTTCATCATAGAAATCAAGCACCCGAAATGGCTGGCAAACCCAGTCCTAGTGCTAAAGAAGAACAAGACGTGGCGAATGTGTATCGATTACACAAGCCTCAACAGCGCGTGCCCCAAGGACCCATTCGTCCTACCGCGAATCGACCAGATTATCGACGCGGTCGCCGGGTCCGAGTCGCTATGCTTCCTTGATGCATACTCCGGGTACAATCAAATAAAGATGGCCAAGGAAGACCAAGAGAAGACTGCATTCATCACACCCCTAGGCGCCTACTGCTACACGTCCATGACCTTCGGCCTCAAGAACGCCGGAGCAACGTACCAGCGGTGCATGAACAGCTGCTTAGAAAGCCAGATCGGCCGCAACGTGCATGTCTACATCGACGATGTGGTGGTCAAATCGACTCGACAGACCGACCTCGTCAGCGACCTCGCCGAAACATTCGCCAACTTACGGCGGTACAAGATCAAGCTCAACCCTTTGAAGTGCACCTTCGGGGTTCCATCAGGACAGCTGCTAGGCTACGTCGTCTCCAAGCGAGGCATCGAACCTAACCCGGAGAAGACACTGGCGGTCATGCGCACCAAGCAGCCAGCATGCCTAGTCGACGCGCAAAAACTCGCCGGTCGAGTCGCCGCCCTCAGTCGCTTCATACCCCGGCTCGGAGACAAGGCCATGCCACTATACCGCTTGCTCAAGAAGTCGGAATCATTCCGGTGGACAGACGAGGCGCAGCGGGCCCTAGAGGAACTCCAGCACGCCCTCTCGAATGCCCCTATCCTCGCGGCCCCGCTGCCAAAAGAAACCATGCTCCTATACGTCGCCGCGTCGAACCGCGCTATAAGTGCAGTCATGGTCGTCGAACGGAAGGAGGAAGGAAGGGAGCAACTGGTACAACGCCCGGTCTACTACATCAGCGAAGCCTTAATCGAATCCAAGCAACGGTATCCACACTACCAGAAGCTGGTGTACGCCGTCCTCAGGGCCCAGCGGCGACTGGCCCCTTACTTCCACGAGCACCCCATCAAGGTAGTCGCCTCAACACCACTCGCCGACATCATCCGCAACCGCGACGCAACTGGCCGGATCGCCAAGTGGGCAGTCGAGCTCGGCGTCCACAACATCACCTACGAGTCACGCCACGCCATCAAATCTCAAGCACTCGCCGACTTCCTCGCCGACTGGGAAGAGGCCCAGCAGCCAAGCTCCCCCGCGGACCTCAAACATTGGACGTTGCACTTCGACGGTTCTAAAAACCTCGAAGGAGCAGGCGCGGGAGTCGTCCTCACATCACCAAAGGGCGACACAGTGAAGTACGTCCTGCAACTCAGATTCGAGCCATGCACCAACAACATGGCCGAGTACGAGGCGCTCCTGCACGGCATGCGAGTCGCAAAAGAGATGGGCGCAACACGGCTGCGCTGCCTCGGCGATTCCGACCTAGTCGCCAGCCAAACTTCCGGCACCTGCGACGCCACAGACGCCAACATGATCGCATACAAACGCGCCGTCGACCAAGCCGGCGCTAGCTTCGCCGGTCACGTCGTCGAGTGGGTTGACAGGCGCAAGAACGAAGAAGCCGACGCGCTAGCCAGAATCGGGTCCAAGCGACTTCAACCTCCTCCGGGCGTCGTCCTGGACATCCTCAGCCACCCCTCGGTGCGCGCACCGCGCGAGCTGGACATTGCCGAGCCACCTGCTCCCGACTCCGCCTTAGTCGCACTCGCCGTCGACAGCACCGATTGGACCGAGCCATACATAAGCTACCTCGAGAGCCAGGCACTGCCGATGGATGAAACCAAAGCACGCGCCATCGTGCGCAGATGCAAGTCCTTCACCATCATCAACAATGAGCTATACAAGCGCAGTGTCTCGGGAGTGTTCCAACGATGCGTCACCACGGCGGAAGGGCGCAACATTCTGCGCGACATCCACGCAGGGGACTGCGGCCACCACGCAGGCGCGCGGTCAATCGTCGCCAAGGCCTTTCGTCACGGCTTCTACTGGCCAACAGCCCACGAAGACGCAATCGCCCTTGTCCGTTCATGCGCCGGGTGCCAAAAGCATGCAAGCCAGTCGCACATGCCAGGATCGGCATTGAAGACCATCCCCCTCACCTGGCCCTTCGCCGTATGGGGCATGGACATGGTGGGAAAATTCAAAACGGCCCCCGGCGGATATACTCACCTCCTGGTAGCGGTGGACAAGTTCACCAAATGGGTAGAAGCAAAGCCCATAAAGAAGTGCGACGGGAAGACGGCCACAAAGTTCCTACGCGAGCTCATCTATCGGTACGGCTACCCTCACAGTATCATAACCGACAACGGCACCAACTTCGCCAAAGGGGAGATGGCTGACTTTTGCGAAGAAAAGGGCATCCGACTCGATCTCGCCTCAGTCGCCCACCCCGAGTCGAACGGCCAAGCAGAAAGGGCAAACCAGAGCATCCTGCACGGACTCAAACCACGCCTGGTCGTGCCCCTAGAGCGCGCAGCCGGCTGCTGGGCAGAGGAGCTCTCTTCAGTACTATGGGGCATCCGCACAACGCCTAACAGGTCAACCGGCTTCACGCCTTTCTTCCTGGTATATGGCGCCGAAGCCGTCATGCCCACGGACATCGCCTACGACTCACCTCGGGTCGCCAATTACGCCGAAGAAGACAACGAGCGAGCTCGCCAAGATGACATCGATCTCCTCGACGAGGCCAGAGACCTCGCACTCTCCAGAACCGCCATTTACCAGCAGGACCTCCGTCGCTACCACAGTCGCCGCGTTCGGAGTCGCTCCTTCCAAGTCGGCGATCTGGTACTCCGGCTAATCCAGGACAAGAAAGGGATGCACAAGCTGTCCCCGCCCTGGGAAGGACCATTCGCCGTCAGCCGCGTACTCGGCAACGACTCCTACTACCTCATCGACGTCCGCAAGGACGACAAAGGCGAGCCGCTCACTAAAGAGGTGGAGCGCCCCTGGAACATCAACCTCCTCCGGCGGTTCTATACCTAAGGGAAAAATGTAATCCGAAAATTCAGAGGGTAATAAAAATCGCCGACCATTTTTTGATCTCAAGCTCCGACTACCTCTCCTTCACCCGCCAAATATCGTCATCTCTCATCCCGGGACATACCGGCTTAGTCGCCGCGACAAGCGACTAGGAACTGAGAGACCTCCGGTCGCCGCTGCTGGAAGAGAGAAGTCCACGATCGGCCAAGTAGCCGGGCTAACACGGGATGGCGGCGTGACCGAGGCGCAACACCAGGCCCGGTCACCCACCATCTCTCACGCCATCGGGTGAAAACGGCGACTGGAACCCACAGCAGGGCCGCACGCTCGGCCAGCCCCACGGGCCTCGGCGACCGCCTTGTGCTACGCTATAAAGCACACCAATGCCCTCCTCTACCTTAGGTTGGCGAATTGCGTGGCTAAGTACTTCGACTAGGGACCCCGCAAAACGGACCCGCGGCTCGCCAAGGAAAATACGCCCGCAATGATCCCCTTTGGAGTCGCCTAGCGACTGGCTCACCGAGCCACGACGAGTGGCGCGCTACATCCGAACAGCGCAAACTACACCACACCACTACTCCACCCATGAGGCTGCTATTCGTACTATAATGACTACGTACTGCGACTGGGGACGCCCAGCTCGAAAAGGAAAACAGTCAAGTCGATAGCCTTCATTGGGGTCGCAAGGCGACTGACCTGAAGGCCATGGATAGTCGGAACCAACTCCAATGCATCGCCGTCTCAAATAATGCAAAAGCAACCACCGAATCACATTTAAGCAAAAGTCATCATTCTATTTACAACTAACACCCGCTCGCGGGAAATCTAGCTACTTCTTACACAGGTACTCAGGAAACTACGAGGACGACCCCGGAGCCCCCTCTACGACAGGCTCGACGCCGTCATCGCCGTGACGAAATTTCGGCGTGTACACCACGACCGGATATGTAGACAGCGAGCCGGCGGCAGCAGCATGGAAGAGGCGCTCCGCGGGGTAGTCCACCGGGCCCGGCTCCTTCTCCGCGTCACCAGGAGCCGCTTGGCTGGGGATATGAGTCTCCAAGTCCGCGGTCGCCAGTACTCGGTCGGCGAAGGGGCGCACCGCATCCATCAGCCGCAGCACTTCGGCAACATCGAACTCCCCAGTCTCCGAGGGGAAGCCAGCGGTGACCTCCTCCACGTCGAACCCTTCAGAGTAATGCGCCAGCACCATGCTCAGAGCCATGGTAATGCCAACGCGGCAGGAAGAGCGACGAAGCCAGTCAACAACAGCCGGAATGTTGGACACGGCCTTGAAGACGGATGGCGTGTCCCGCGGAATCACCTCCCGCGGGCTCAGGTACTGGAGCGCGGCAAGTATCTCCCCCGCGCAGGCGATGATACGCGCGGTCGCGGTCGACAGGCATTCCCGTGGAGTCGCCGTCTCCACGAAGTCGCACGTACCTGCAGTCAACAACACAAGGAAAAGGGAAAAATGAGAACTTCCCCTTCAACGCCGACTCGCCACGCTCGGGGACTGGCCCCCGAGGCCGACTCGCCACGCTCGGGGACTGGCCCCCGAGGCCGACTCGCCACGCTCGGGGACTGGCCCCCGAGGCCGACTCGCCACGCTCGGGGACTGGCCCCCGAGGCCGACTCGCCACGCTCGGGGACTGGCCCCCGAGGCCGACTCGCCACGCTCGGGGACTGGCCCCCGAGGCCGACTCGCCACGCTCGGGGACTGACCCCCGAGGCCGACTCGCCGTGTTCAGATACTCAAACCCCCGGCAAATAAAACAAGAAGTGCGACAACAAGAACTTACCAAGAATCTGCCGCGACATCTCCCTGACGAAAGCCTCGAAGTTGGTCTTCTCGGCCTGCACCGCCAGGACGATGCCCTCGGACGCCTCCTTCTCCGCAGCAAGTTCTTTGGCGTGCTGCTGCTTCAAGGCCGCCACCTCCTCCCGCAGAGACGCGGCAGCCCCACGTGCAGAGTCCCGCGCATCAGTCGCGGCCTCCAGCTTCACCTTGTATTCGGTGATGACGTCCTCCAGCTCCCGGCCCTTCTGCTCCAGGACCTTCGTCAATTCCGCCACCTCCGCTTTCGCCCTTTTCCGGGCCTCTTCGGCCTGCTGCGCCCGGAACTCGGCTTCACGGTAGAAGGACTCCTTGACGAACCCTTCCCGAGCCTCGGCAAGAGCCTTTGCCTGCGCCTCTGCTACAAGAAAAGGAAACGGTGAGAACGAACGCCCGGGCCAGTGACACTGAATGAGGACGGCGAGTGGGCATGACTTACTGCCCAGGGCAATCAGCTTCCGGTTCTTCTGCGCCGCCTCCTCCACAAGCGCGGTCAGCCGCTTAATCTCCGCCTACGGAAACCAAACAAAAATGCCAAGGTCAACAAACAAAAAGCAATAGAGACTCGACTCGCCCTTTCAGACCAAGTCGACCCTCGGGGACTGGGGGTGACTAGGCCACGTGTTCAGCGACACTTACCACATGCGCCTCGCCAAGCGCCGTGTGGAGCTCAGTGAAGGTCAATGAAGACGGCGGCGGATGACGCGACTCGGTCGCCCCGTCCGCTCGCATCACCGCCTCAGTCGACGGAACCTCGCCCGTCCGCGTGTCGGTGTCACTGGGCGGGGCGCGGTCCCTGGCGGCCTTGGACCGGCGCTCTTTCAGTGGCTCCGACAGGCCGCCCTCCTCGACGATGTCCTCTTCAACTTCGGGTGCCTTCTGCCCCTCGGTCGATCCAATGTCAGTCGACTCCTCCTCCACCACAGGCGGAGCAACGTCCGGACCCGTCGCCGCACTCGCCATGCCCCCGCGAGCCATGCTGGGTAGAGGAAAAACGTTGGCGGTGGGCTCGACGTGGCTAGTGCTCTCCTTCTCCGCTTGACTCCCGGCGGCGGGCTCTTCTGGAGCCGACCCCGCACCCCCAAGGTCGGACGGCGCCGCCTTCCTCTCCGCGGCTTTCTTCTTTGCCTCGGCCGCCCTCGTGGCCGCCACCCCGGCCGCGGGCGGCTTCGCCAAGGTCTTCTTCTTGGACCTACAGAGAGGCGAGGTGAGTCGACACTCAGTCCAGTCGCAGGAAGGATAAATTCGACAAGAAATACTTACTTCACCGTGGGAATCGCTTTTACGCCCGGACCGGCCCGAGCTCCCGCATCGATCGCGTCCTTCAAGGGACGCTGAAGCCTCATGGACCCTTCCAGGAGAGTGGGGCGCAGTCGCTTCGATAGCGGCTCGGCCCCTTCCTTGGAGGGCTCCGCCTTGTCCTCCGGACGGGAGGTCGCCTCCTCTTCAGCCGCGCCCTGGGACGAGGACTCGGCACCCCTCTTCGACCCGCGCGGGAGTCTGATGAAGTCCCGCGCCTCCGAGTCCGACTCGGTGCGCTCCTCCTCCTCGTCGACCTCTTCCTCCTCGCCTTCGGTCATCTCCGGTGGTTCCTTTCCGGCGAGAGGAGGGAGGTGGTCCGCGATCTTCTGCCAACGCTGCAATCGAATCAAAGGAACAAGTCAGAAAGGAAGAAGCGCGGCTAAGCCGTGCGAAGTCGCCATGCGAAGCATTACCTGAGGCGCTGGGGTGTCTTCGGTGTAGGGCTGCAAGCCGTCCTCGAAGGAGGTAAAGGTGGCAGTGGTGATCTTAGCGAGCGCCTTCCGGTACTCGCCCTCGTCCCACTCGGTCGCCGTCGACCGGGTGCGGTCGTTCTGTCCCCGGTACTCCCACATGGGGTGAGCTCGGCACCGCAGGGGGATCAGCCGCCGGCCAAGCCAACAGTTGTACATGTCGACCGCCGTCAGGCCGTCATCTTTTAGCGCCTGGATCGCTTGGCGCATATCCTTCACCACCTTCTCCTGCTCGCGCGGCAGCGACCGGACATTGAGGCGCCGCGGGACGCTCGGCTCGGGACTGTATTGGGGAATGCATACCTCGCCCGGGGGAGTGTACTCCTTGGCGTAGAACCAGAAACGACGCCACAGCGACTGCGCCTTCTTGGGGAGCGCCATGTCGATGAAGCTTTCCCCGGACTTCACCTGGAAGGTGATCCCCCCGTTCGGGATGAGTGCTTCGCTGTTCTTGCTGGCCCGAGTCGCCCGCCCGTGGAAGATGGACACCCACAGCGGGAAGTAGGGCGGACAGCCCAAGTAGCATTCGCACAGCGCCACGAACAGAGAAATCTGCTGGACGCTGTGCGGCCCGAGGTCGGAAACCTTGATGCTGTAGAAGGCCAGCAACTGCCGGAGGAAATCGGAGGTGGGGAGAGCGAACCCGCGATCGAGGAAGCTCATGAAGATCACGAACTCCCCGGGCCGTGGGAGGGGCTCCGTCTCGTTCGCCGGCGGAACCCGCCATCGCTCTTGGTTGAACTCCGGGATGACTCCGGAGGCGACGTACGGGAGGAGAGACTCCCGCGTGACCTTCGACTTGCCCCAACCCTTCGCCGCCATGGATGCGTGTGGAGTGTGGAATGAAGATGAGATGAAGAGAAGATGGGGGATGAATGCGGAGGAGTGTTGAACCCTAATCCTAGGGGCGACCCTTTATACCGCCCGCACTCGCTCAGATTGAGGATGAGATCTGTTCGTTGAATTGTCCCGGAATCGCCGCCCCGCAATCAACGGTCGAGATCTGCGCCGTCACCGGCTGAATAGCCGTTAAACTAGCCGTTAGCGGTCACGTCGAGCCCAACGGTCAACAACATGCAAACGGTGTGCGCCTCGGTCAACGTGAAATCTAGCCGTTGGCCTCTCCACGTGTCTCTATGGTGACTACGCGTCGACTGGCAAACGGCGACTGGCTAGAGCCGACTGTCACACGCCGACTGACTGATCAAATTATGGCGACTGAGACTGCCACCGCACCCGCGACTTTATCTTTGGAAGCCCGGCGGCGACTCATCTTGATCCATCACCGCGCCTCTCCAAGACTTGTTCCAGATCCGCGCTTCTTCACCACCGCGCTTGGGGACTACTGATGGGGATATGCCCATAGGGGGTGGGTCGCCAGTCCCAGTCGCCATGAAGATAGAGGCTTGGGTGGATCGCCAGTCGCCTAAGCGACTGGGCCCTAAGGCGACTGGGCCGTGATCCCAAGGAGGAGGTCCACACGGCTGGACAAGAAGATTACTTGCGAGAGGGATAGCGGATCCCGGATTAGTAGCAACTGATATGATTCGGAGTTATCTCCATGTAACCCTAGGCCGGGGGTGCTTATATAAACCCCCGAGCTTAAACCCTAGAGGACACCTTACTCGAGATCCAATCTCCCCCTGTAAGCTCTCGGCGTAGCCGCCGACTGAGCCCCCCCATTGTAATTCTCCACTGAGCAATAAAGATCTAGCAGGACGTAGGCCTTTTACTCTCCGGAGGGGCTGAACCTGGGTAAAACCCTTGCGTCTCTTGCACCTCGACCCGTAGATGGCAATGTTCCCTTCCCCTCGCATCAATGAAGTGCTACCCCCTGTAGCATCTGCCGTGGTTACATCCACGACAGTGGGGCCATGTGTGTGCTCGAAGCTATTTCCTTTAGATCCTGCAATTGCATCTTTTTGTTTCTTGTTTACACTAGTTTGGCATAATGGACAACAATGAGCTTCTTATTCTATTTCCTGATTTAAGACATGGATGGTTTGATGCGAAAATTAAAAAACCTATGGAACATATTAGTATGAACGCTTTGAATACCATTTTTGCTAATGATATGGAAAATTCTAAGCTTGGGGAAGCTGGCTTTGATGAGCATGATATTTTTAGTCCCCCAAGCATTGAGGAGAAAATTTTCTTTGATGATACTTTGCCTCCCATATATGATGATTATAATGATAGTAGTCTTTTAGTACCGCCTGTTATGGAGGATAAATTTGATTATGATTACAATATACCTCCTATATTTGATGATGAGAATAATAATGATAGCTACTTTGTTGAATTTGCTCCCACTACAACTAATAAAATTGATTATGCTTATGTGGAGAGTAATAATTTTATACATGAGACTCATGATAAGAATGCTTTATGTGATAGTTATATTGTTGAGTTTGCTCATGTTGCTACTGAAAGTTATTATGAGAGAGGAAAATATGGTTGTAGAAATTTTCATGTTACTAAAACACCTCTCTATGTGCTGAAATTTTTGAAGCTACACTTGTTTTATCTTCCTATGCTTGTTACTTTGCTCTTCATGAACTTGTTTACTTACAAGATTCCTATGCATAGGAAGCATGTTAGACTTAAATGTGTTTTTAATTTGCCTCTTGATGCTCTCTATAACTTCAAATACTATTTCTTGCAAGAGCATCATTAAAACTGCTGAGCCCATCTTAATGGCTATAAAGAAAGAACTTCTTGGGAGATAACCCATGTGTTTATTTTGGTACAGTACTTTTATTTTGTATTTGTGTCTTGGAAGTTGTTACTACTGTAGAAACCTCTCCTTATCTTAATTTTGTTGCATTGTTGTGCCAAGTAAAGTCTTTGATAGTAAGGTTCATACTAGATTTGGATTACTGCGCAGAAACAGATTTCTTGCTGTCACGAATCTGGGCCTAATTCTCTGTAGGTAACTCAGAAAATTATGCCAATTTACGTGAGTGATCCCCAGATATGTATGCAACTTTCATTCAATTTGAGCATTTTCATCTGAGCAAGTCTGGTGCCATTTTAAAATTCGTCTTTACGGACTGTTCTGTTTTGACAGATTCTGCCTTTTATTTCGCATTGCTTCTTTCGCTGTGTTGGGTGGATTTCTTTGTTCCATTACCTTCCAGTAGCTTTGAGCAATGTCCAGAAGTGTTAAGAATGATTGTGTCACCTCTGAACATGTGATTTTTTGATTATGCACTAACCCTCTAATGAGTTTGTTTCGAGTTTGGTGTGGAGGAAGTTTTCAAGGGTCAAGAGAGGAGGATGATATACTATGATCAAGAAGAGTGAAGAGTCTAAGCTTGGGGATGCCCCCGTGGTTCATCCCTGCATATTTCAAGAAGACTCAAGCATCTAAGCTTGGGGATGCCCAAGGCATCCCCTTCTTCATCGACAAATTATCAGGTTCCTTCTCTTGAAACTATATTTTTATTCGGTCACATCTTATGTACTTTACTTGGAGCGTCTGTGTGCTTTTATTTTTGTTTTTGTTTGAATAAATGCTTGTGGGAGAGAGACACGCTCCTCTGGTTCATATGAAAACATGTGTTCTTAGCTTTTATTTTTCATGGCGAAGGTTGAAACTGCTTCGTTAATTGTTACATGGTTGGAAACGGAAAATGCTACATGTAGTAATTCTAAAATGTCTTGAATAATTTGATACTTGGCAATTGTTGTGCTCATGTTTAAGCTCTTGCATCATATACTTTGCACCCATTAATGAAGAAACACATAGAGCTTGCTAAAATTTGGTTTGCATATTTGGTCTCTCTAAAGTCTAGATAATTTCTAGTATTGAGTTTTGAACAACAAGGAAGACGGTGTAGAGTCTTATAATGTTTACAATATGTCTTTTATGTGAGTTTTGCTGCACCGGTTCATCCTTGTGTTTGTTTCAAATAACCTTGCTAGCCTAAACCTTGTATCGAGAGGGAATACTTCTCATGCATCCAAAATCCTTGAGCCAACCACTATGCCATTTGTGTCCACCATACCTACCTACTACATGGTATTTCTCCGCCATTCCAAAGTAAATTGCTTGAGTGCTACCTTTAAATTTCCATCATTCGCCTTTGCAATATATATCTCATGGGACAAAATAGCCTTAAAAACTATTGTGGTATTGAATATGTACTTATGCACTTTATCTCTTATTAAGTTGCTTGTTGTGCGATAACCATGATTCTGGGGACGCCATCAACTCTTTGTTGAATATCATGTGAGTTGCTATGCATGTTCGTCTTGTCTGAAGTAAGGGAGATTTACCACTCATTAAATGGTTAGAGCATGCATAATGTTAGAGAAGAACATTGGGCCGCTAACTAAAGCCATGAATCATGGTGGAAGTTTCAGTTTTGGACATATATCCTCAATCTCATATGAGAACATTAATTGTTGCTACATGCTTATGCATTAAAGAGGAGTCCATTATCTGTTGTCTATGTTGTCCCGGTATGGATGTCTAAGTTGAGAATAATCAAAAGCGAGAAATCCAAATGCGAGCTTTCTCCTTAGACCTTTGTACAGGCGGCATAGAGGTACCCCTTTGTGACACTTGGTTAAAACATGTGTATTGCGATGATAATCCGGTAATCCAAGCTAATTAGGACAAGGTGCGGGCACTATTAGTATACTATGCATGAGGCTTGCAACTTGTAAGATATAATTTACATGATACATATGCTTTATTACTACCGTTGACAAAATTGTTTCATGTTTTCAAAACCAAAGCTCTAGCACAAATATAGCAATCGATGCTTTCCTCTTTGAAGGACCTTTCTTTTACTTTTATGATTGAGTCAGTTCACCTATTTCTCTCCATCTCAAGAAGCAAACACTTGTGTGAACTGTGCATTGATTCTTACATACTTGCATATTGCACTTGTTATATTACTTTACATTGACAATTATCCATGAGATATACATGTTACAAGTTGAAAGCAACCGCTGAAACTTAATCTTCCTTTGTGTTGCTTCAATACCTTTACTTTGATTTATTACTTTATGAGTTAACTCTTATGCAAGACTTATTGATGCTTGTCTTTAAGTGCTATTCATGAAAAGTCTTTGCTTTATAATTCAGTTGTTTACTCATGTCATTACCATTGTTTTGATCGCTGCATTCATTACATATGCTTACAATAGTATGATCAAGGTTATGATGGCATGTCACTTCAGAAATTATCTTTGTTATCGTTTACCTGCTCGGGACGAGCAGAACTAAGCTTGGGGATGCTGATACGTCTCCGACGTATCGATAATTTCTTATGTTCCATGCCACATTATTGATGATATCTACATGTTTTATACATACTTTATGTCATATTTATGCGTTTTCCGGAACTAACCTATTGACGAGATGCCGAAGGGCCAGTTCCTGTTTTCTGCTGTTTTTAGTTCCAGAAATCATAGTAAGGAAATATTCTCGGAATTGGACGAAATCAAGGCCCAGGTTCCTATTTTGCCCGGAAGCATCCAGAACACCCGAGAACCGCCAGAGAGGGGGCACAGGGCCACCAAACCCTAGGCCGGCGCGGCCAAGGGGGCCCGCCCCCTATAGTGTCGGTGCCCCTTGACCTCCGACGCCGCCTCTTCGCCTATATAAAGCCCCTGGACCTAAAACCTCGATACGGAAAAACCACGGTACCTTCCACAGCCGCCGCCATCGCGAAGCCAAGATCCGGGGACAGAGTCTCGTTTCGGCACGCCGCCGGACGGGAAGTGCCCCGGAAGGCTCCTCCATCGACACCACCGCCATCTTCATCAATGTTGCTGTCTCCCATGAGGAGGGAGTAGTTCTCCATCGAGGCTCGGGGCTGTACCGGTAGCTATGTGGTTCATCTCTCTCCTATGTATTTCAATACAATAATCTCATGAGCTGCCTTACATGATTGAGATTCATATGATGATGCTTGTAATCTAGATGTCATTATGCTAGTCAAGTGGGTTTTACTTATGTGATCTCCGGAGACTCCTTGTCCCACGTGTGTAAAGGTGACAGTGTGTGCACCGTGTGGGTCTCTTAGGCTATATTTCACAGAATACTTATTCACTGTTATGAATGGCATAGTGAAGTACTTATTTATATCTCTTTATGATTGCAATGTGTTTTGTATCACAATTTATCTGTGCTACTCTAGTGATGTTATTAAAGTAGTTTATTCCTCCTGCACGGTGTAATGGTGACAGTGCGTCCGTGTTAGTACTTGGCGTAGGCTATGATTATGATCTCTTGTAGATTATGAAGTTAACTATTGCTATGATGGTATTGATGTGATCTATTCCTCCTACATAGTGTGAAGGTGACAGTGTGCATGCTATGTTAGTACTTGGTTTAGTTGTGTTGATCTGTCATGCACTCTAAGGTTATTTAAATATGAACATTGAATATTGTGGAGCTTGTTAACTCCGGCATTGAGGGTTCGTGTAATCCTACGCAATTAGTGGTGTTCATCATCCAACAAGAGAGTGTAGAGTATGCATTTATCTATTCTGTTATGTGATCAAAGTTGAGAGTGTCCACTAGTGAAAGTCTAATCCCTAGGCCTTGTTCCTAAATACGCTATCGCTGCTTGTTTCTTGTTTCTGCGTTACTACCGCTGCGTTACTACCTTGTTTACTGTCCTGGGCAAAGCACTTTTAGGTGCCGTTGCCCTGCTCATACTTATTTATACCACTGTATTTCACTATCTCTTCGCCGAACTAGTGCACCTATTAGGTGTGTTGGGGACACAAGAGACTTCTTACTTTGTGGTTGCAGGGTTGCATGAGAGGGATATCTTTGACCTCTTCCTCCCGAGTTCGATAAACCTTGGGTGATCCACTTAAGGGAACTTCTGTGTTCTAAAAACCTATGATTTTAGACATGTCGTCTATTTATGTGTGCGATGTTGTATCATCTATTACCGTGATTAGTTTGAGCGTGTCCATGTCCTAGAACAAAACTTCGGCATGATGTACTTGTATGTTTAATTGAATTCGACCAAGTATAATGTGGAACCGGTCATTGTGAGCATATGGAGATTGCGAACCGGTAATTGACAGGTGGTACATGCTCCTATATTAATCTTGTTTATCTAATGGTAATTGCGATTTATGCGGTACTGAATTAATTAGTTTTAGTTATAAACAGGGACTCTTTGGACGGGGGCTCCTTTTCGAACTAGATCGGGGAGATTTATGAAGTGCTAGAAGGGAACAAATTAGTACATGAGTGTTTTCCGTGAAATGGTTAAAATTTGTAGTGGCAGATTGCCGCCAATGCAATTTTTTCATGTGGTTGATATGGTAGGATGGACATTTCCAAAATTTCACGAATTATTTCGGTTTGTGACCATATATTAAATTAGTTTTGGGCTCATTTCCATTTAATTTGAAATTTCAACGCGAAGTACACGAAGTACAATTAAAAAAGGGGAAACTATATATACATGATGTGCACTAAAGGTGTGGTACCCCCAAAAAAATGACCAAACATATGCGTTGCATCCAAGTATGTAACACCCATATGGCAAACAAAAGCATTGAGTAGTTGTTTGTGATGTATGTAATCTACATGTATATAAAAAATACCAAACATGGCACACCAAAATATTTTTTAGAAGAACTTACCAGATTTTGGCACCATGCATGTTGGAGTTTTTTTTGACAGAATCCATCTTGGAGTTCGCATGGCTCTCTTCCGAAGTGAGAGGTGAGTTGGTTAATGCTAGAACCATGGCAAACTTCCGAATGTTAGTAATTTAGCATGGACTCATCATTTGTGATGAACTACCTAGGAACAATGCCAAACATGACACACCTATGTTCTTGAGAATATTCCCTTTCACCGATTTTGGCACCATGTGTGTCTTTAAGTATGTTTGCATGCCTTATTGATTGGATATTGAAATACCATGTCAAACTGTCGATACATGGAAAATTCCTTTGCTACAATCAAATAAACTTCGGGCTCCTTTGATTCAAAGGAATATGGAGGGTGTAGGAATATGAAAGGTGCATGATTGGAATGTTATGCCAAGTTGAATCCTATAGGAACATGATGTGTCTTTGATTGTGGGAAAGGAACTTTTCCATGAGGTATTAGCTAATGTGTTTTTCCTATAGGATTTGCACTACAAGATTTCTATAGGAATAGTTCCTATGAATCAAATGACTTGTATAAGAAATTTTCCCATAAGAACCAAATCCAACATAATTCCTATGTCAATCCTATGAAATGAGCCCGATTCCCATAGGATTCAAGTAGACATGACATCCCAATTCTATTATTTTCCTTTTCCTATACTTTCCATTTCCTATGAACCAAAGGAGACCTAACTACTTGGCCATACTGAAACAATTGCCAAATAAATGCCGTGCATCCTATGGCCCCCGTGAGTTTGACCTAAATTTGAAATCATGGTAAAAGGTGCTTAAAATAGGAAAATAAAAGCATGTAGTCAACTTTTTTTTTGATGTACTACCTAGGGAAAATACCAAACATGCCATAATGCAAACTGTGTTTTAGAGAGAAGCCCTTCAAAAAAGTTGGCATCCACTTGTTGATTTTGCTATCGACATGACAAAATAACTGATCAGATGACCAAGTGGTGAAATTTGCAACATATTAGACCACCACATGGTGGAAACTGCTAAAAATCGTGAAAACTGCAAAGAAAAAGTTAAAGTGGTGGTTTGTGCAGCATATGGAGGATTGAGTAGTAAAAGTTGGATGTGCACTACCGTGGGCCTGTGGTAATTTTTCGATAAAGGATGCTTTATTACTTTTGATAAGCAATTACATCCAGCCTCTGCACAACCAGGGTGCACACAGCCGTTTTAATAGTCTTAGGATCACAAAAATGTCAAACTAAAGGAGAAAATAGGCGAAATACATATCGAAACGATGAATCATATAACGCCTAAAATGCGGGTGGGGCTTCAATCCGTAGACTATGCTGCCACCCATGTAGGGAAAAAGTATCCCTCGCCGTAGCCTCCAACCGTTTACAGAAATACAACCCATGTGGGCCGTGGTAATGTTCGCCTATTATGATGATGGCAAGAAAAAAATGATGTTTTCTCTGCTGAAACTGTCCCGAGCTGATTTGACGAGACAAAATACAGCTACACGGCGTGCACGGGACAGCTATACAGTACATTAGCTTCTTCTCGGGTCACACGCCTGCACCACAGGTGCAGTAAGTGCAGCAGAGACCAGAGAGAGAAGGAATTGCATTTTAATTTCTTTCACTTGATCTCTCTCTTCACCTCCTCTCTCGTCTTTTCAAGAGTGAATCAAAAACTCGTGGGGAAGGGAGACGCAAACGCCGCACTGCATCATTAGTAGGAGTATACCTTTCTCTCCTCGCCCCGGCTGGCCGCCCGCCGCAATAGTTCCTTCCATAGCGCTTGCCGTCTCCTCCAAAACCCCCCAGCGCACTTGCATCCGCCATCCACCTAAATCCACCGCCGAGTACCTTTCTGTCCTCACCACCGCCGCTGCGCCTATTCCCCTGTCCAGCAGATCCGCTCCGCTACCTGCTACACACTTCGAGCAGACGACTGCGGCGTTGCGTGTGTCGCCGCCGTGTCAGATGGAGGCGGAGCCGCTCAACTCCCGAAGGCGGGTCGAGCCAGATCGGGAAGAGCCTCCGTCGAGCCTCGACCTCATCAGCCGCCTCCCCGACGAGATGCTGCACATCATCATCTCCCTCCTGCCCATGATATCCGCTGTAAGGACAACCTTGCTCTCCAAACGGTGGCGCCACCTCTGGCGCTCCGTCCCACTTAACCTCCTCGCCGACGACAACGACCTCATCAGCCGCCTCCCCGACCAGATTCTCCACATCATCATCTCCCACCTGCCCACTATATCCGCTGTAAGCACAACCTTGGTCTCCAAACGGTGGCGCCACCTCTGGCACTCCGTCCCACTTAACCTCGAGATCGACGACCAACTCGCCAAGCAAAACCACAAACGCATCGCCGCGGTCTCCAGTATCCTCGCCGCTCACCCTGGCCCCGCCAGAAGCGTATCAATTGACCCCTTCAGAAGCACTTGCAAGGTCGACACCACGCTCGACAGCTGGTTCCGGTCCAGCACCCTATCTTGCGTCGAGAACCTCAGATTCGATGCTGGAACAGTGATGCGCTCCTTCCCGCTGTCCGCGCTCCGCTGCGCGCCCACGCTGCGCATTGTCAGCATTTGTACTTGCTATTTGCCCGAGATTTATGCCAACTCCATGCTTCTTTTCCCCCAACTCAAAAGGCTCTTGCTCTATGACGTCTACATCTGTAAGGCGACGAACATCGACCGCCTGTTCACCCGCTGTATTGTGCTCGAGGCACTTCACCTTGAGGGGGTCCACGGGTTCACCCACCTCAACATTCACATGCCAAATCTTCGTACAATTAGTGTGGCTAGCTATTGGAAACGCAACACCACCGAACTTATTCAGTTAGACACGGTGCAAATTATGGATGCATCTTGCCTCGAGAGATTGGTCATATGTGTTCATGATGTTCCACTACTAATCCAGGTCGCCAACGCACCAAAGTTGATGGTGTTGGGCTTTGCGTCGTACCCTGGCTGCCAACTTGTTATTGGACGCATAAACTTTTTGGTAGAACAGCCTTCTTCTTGTTGAATTAACTCACATTTTTGTTATTTTTTTGACATATGTACCATTGTCCTGTAGAGGATGATGCCCATAAGCTTGGAACATTCTCTGTGCACAGTGAAGAACTTGGTTCTAAAATCTGACGGCCCTCGTCTGGATCAACTACTTGCATTTCTTAGATGCTTTCCCTGCACGGAGAAGCTATATATCAAGGTAAATTCGTTGTTGTTAACTGTTTACCACTATGAGCAAAAAGTGTAGAGTTACATGGAGTTAACCTGTTATTAGCCTAGATCAGTTGAACAATATTTTGTACTAGAAGAACATCCACAATGGAGTTATATTATGTTGGTTCAAAACTAAACTTCTTGTCATACAATGTGTTGTATCTTGTGCATCTGTGAAGTTTCATATAAACACATGATAATATGTGATCTGTGTAAAAAAGATTAGACATATGTAAATAGTGTGACTTACTATTTACACATCATTTGTTCTTTTTTGTGTAGATCACATATTATCATATTTTTGGATGAAACTTCACAGAAGCACATGATAGAACACAATGTATGTCCAGACTTTTAGTTTACATTTTTTTTGGAAACTTGGAAGTGTCAAAAGAAAAATGGGGTGCACCCGCAACTAGTTGCGGATTGGAGTTTCCCATGTTGGTAACCTTTCCCCAACTTTACAATGACAATAACAGATGTAAAAAAGTGCATCTATCAAATTGGAACGTGTCAGGGGATTATGTTGTTCCACGGTCCTCAGTTAACACATGATTCAACTCACCTGAGATATTCATTAGTTGACAGCTATGAAGTACTTTGTTATTGTACTGACTACTTAATTTGACTTCTTTGCAGTTTTATAGAACCGGCGATAAGGTTCATGTGCTGCATAATGAGCCAGCCTGTCCCATTGAATGCCTTGATCTCCATGTCAAAGAAATTTCGATTTCTGACTACCGAGGAAGGAGAAATGATGTTATTGTCTCCAGGTTCTTTATACAGAACACTAGAATGCTCAAAGTAATGAAATTTGGTGTAACAAATTATCACAATAAGATCTGGTGGGATACCCAGTTCAAGCGCCTAGACCTGAAGAACACCGCTTCTAGAGATGTTGATTTTCAGTTTGGATATTTACCATCCTTAGATAAGTTCAGCTCGGACGGTGTTCGTAGCTGCTTGATACATGACTTGTCAGTGGCTGATCCCTTTGCTAGAGAGATATATGCAAGATTTGGGCCAATTTCTGCATAGTGTTACTTTAACTCCCTATATTTTGTACTGGTCTGAACAATATACTTCATCACTTGGTTAATGTACTTCAGACTTGATGTTATTCTTGTGAACATGGTCTAATATTCTAATGCTTTCGGGATGTATGTACTACTAGTGATATATATAGAAGCTAGCAATTGGTTGACAGAATCTACTAAAAAAAGCCTGTAACGGATGTTCACATTCAGTTCGTCAATGCTATATCATGTATGCTTGACGAAGGCGATAATAGAACCGCCGCAGAACACCGACTGAACAAAGATAATCAAAGATCCACATCTTGGGAGAGGCAAAATTCTTACAGATTAGGTGAATACCATAGAAGCCATTAACTTCAGACCACACCTCACGTGCATCAGCGTCCTCTTAGTTTCAAAGGCGGCAGGGGATCGAAAAAATGCAAATAGCCAGTAATTACTGTCAAAAATAAATCCAAGAAAGGAAACTTTTATTGTTCATAGAGGCTGACATGTGGGACCCATGAGCCAGCAGCGTCTCAAGGTTTCAAAGGCGCCATGTGATCGAAAGAAAATGGCAAATAGCCTGAAATTATTGGTCAAAAATAAATCCAACAGGAAAGGTTTATTGTTCAAAGAGGCTGTGTGGGACACATGAGCCAGCAGCGTCCTCGACGTTTTAAAGGTGGAATGAGATCGAAAGAAAAAAATAAGCCAAACTTCAGTTGGTAAAAAAACAAGAAAAAAATTTTATCGTTCGAGAGGATGACATACGGGACCCATGAGGCAGATCCTCAACGTTTCCAAGGCGGCATGGGATCCAAAAAATGCAACTAGTCGAAATTAGGGGTCAAAAATAAATCAAAGAAAGGAAAGGTTTATTGTTCACAGAGGCTGACATGCGGGACCCATGAGCCAGAAGAGTCCTCAACGTTTCAAAGGCGGCAGGGGATCAAAAAAAAGGAAGTAGCCACAAATTAGGGGTAAAAAATAACTCCAAGAAAGGAAAGTATTTTTAGGACGACATGCGGGTCACATTTTGCAGCAGCGGTCTCAGCGTTACAAAGGTGGCACGGGATCGAAAGAAAAAGGCAAGTGACCAAATATCACGAGTGATACGTCTCCAACGTATCGATAATTTCTTATGTTCCATGCCACATTATTGATGTTATCTACATGTTTTATGCACACTTTATGTCATATTCGTGCATTTTCTGGAACTAACCTATTAACAAGATGCCGAAGTGCCAGTTTGTTTTCTGTTGTTTTTGGTTTCAGAAATCCGAGTAAGGAAATATTCTCGGAATTGGACGAAATCAAAGCCCAGGGGCCTATTTTTCCACGAAGCTTCCAGAAGTCCGAAGGAGAGACGAAGAGGGGCGACGAGGGGGTGATGCGTGTGGTTGGCACGTCCGTTGGGAACCCCAAGAGGAAGGTGTGATGCGCACAGCGGCAAGTTTCCCTCAGTAAGAAACCAAGGTTTAATCGGACCAGTAGGAGTCAAGAAGCACGTTGAAGGTTGATGGCGGCGAGATGTAGTGCGGCGCAACACGATTCCGGCGCCAACGTGGAACCTGCACAACACAACCAAGATACTTTGCCCCAACGAAACAGTGAGGTTGTCAATCTCACCGCTTGCTGTAACAAAGATTAACCGTATTGTGTGGAAGATGATTGTTTGCGAAAAACAGTAGAACAGTATTGCAGGAGATTTGTATAGAGAATTGGACCGGGGTCCACGGTTCACTAGAGGTGTCTCTCCCATAAGACAAACAGCATGTTGGGTGAACAAATTACAGTTGGGCAATTGACAAATAAAGAGAGCATGACCATGCACATACATATCATGATGAGTATAGTGAGATTTAATTGGGCATTACGACAAAGTACATAGACCGCCATCCAACTGCATCTATGCCTAAAAAGTCCACCTTCGGTTATCATCCGAACCCCTCCGTATTAAGTTGCTAACAAAGACAATTGCATTAAGTATGGTGCGTAATGTAACTAGTGACTACATCCTTGAACATAGCACTAATGTTTTATCCCTAGTGGCAACAGCACAACACAACCTTAGAACTTTCTGTCACTGTCCCAGGTGTCAATGCAGGCATGAACCCACTATCGAGCATAAGTACTCCCTCTTGGAGTTACAAGCATCTACTTGGCCAGAGCATCTACTAGTAACGGAGAGCATGCAAGATCATAAACAACACATAGCATAACTTTGATAATCAACATAACAAGTATTCTCTATTCATCGGATCCCAACAAACGCAACATATAGAATTACAGATAGATGATCTTGATCATGTTAGGCAGCTCACAAGATCCGACAATGATAGCACAATGGGGAGAAGACAACCATCTAGCTACTGCTATGGACCCATAGTCCAGGGGTAGACTACTCACACATCACTCCGGAGGCGACCATGGCGGCGTAGAGTCCTCCGGGAGATGATTCCCCTCTCCGGCAGGGTGCCGGCGATCTCCTGGATCCCCGAGATGGGATCGGCGGCGGCGTCTGGAAGGTTTTCCGTATCGTGGTTCTCGGTCCTGGGGTTTCGTCACGGAGGCTATTTGTAGGCGGAAGGGCAGGTCAGGAGGCGGCACGGGGCCCCACACCACAGGGCCGCGCGGCCAAGGGGGGCCGCGCCGCCCTAGGGTGTGGCCCCTCCGTGGCCCCTCTTCGTCTCTCCTTCGGACTTGGAAGCTTCATGGAAAAATAGGCCCTGGGCTTTGATTTCGTCCATTCCGAGAATATTTCCTTACTAGGATTTCTGAAACCAAAAACAGCAGAAAACAGCAAATGGCACTTCGGCATCTTGTTAATAGGTTAGTTCCAGAAAATGCACAAATATGACATAAAGTGTGCATAAAACATGTAGATAACATCAATAATGTGGCATGGAACATAAGAAATTATTGATACGTCGGAGACGTATCAGCATCCCCAAGCTTAGTTCTGCTCGTCCCGAGCAGGTAAAACGATAACAAAGATAATTTCTGGAGTGACATGCCATCATAATCTTGATCATACTATTTGTAAAGCATATGTAGTGAATGCAGCGATCGAAACAATGTATATGACATGAGTAAACAAGTGAATCATATAGCAAAGACTTTTCATGAATAGCACTTCAAGACAAGCATCAATAAGTCTTGCATAAGAGTTAACTCATAAAGCAATAATTCAAAGTAGAGATATTGAAGCAACACAAAAGAAGATTAAGTTTCAGCGGTTGCTTTCAACTTGTAACATGTATATCTCATGGATATTGTCAACATAGAGTAATATAATAAGTGCAATAAGCAAGTATGTAGGAATCAATGCACAGTTCACACAAGTGTTTGCTTCTTGAGGTGGAGAGAAATAGGTGAACTGACTCAACATTGAAAGTAAAAGAATGGTCCTCCATAGAGGAAAAGCATCGATTGTGCTAGAGCTTTGATTTTGAAAACATGAAACAATTTTGTCAACGGTAGTAATAAAGCATATGCATCATGTAAATTATATCTTATAAGTTGCAAGCCTCATGCATAGCGTACTAATAGTGCCCGCACCTTGTCCTAATTAGCTTGGACTACCGGATCATCACAATGCATTGTTTTTACCAAGTGTCACAAAGGGGTACCTCTATGCCGCCTGTACAAAGGTCTAAGGAGAAAGCTCGCATTGGATTTCTCGCTATTGATTATTCTTCAACTTAGACATCCATACCGGGACAACATAGACAACAGATAATGGACTCCTCTTTTATGCATAAGCATATAACAACAATTAATAATTTTCTCATTTGAGATTTGAGGATTGTTGTCCAAAACTGAAACTTCCACCATGGAGCATGGCTTCGGTTAGCGGCCCGATGTTCTTCTCTAACATACGCATGCTTGACCATATGGTGGTAGATCTCTCTTGCTTCAGACAAGACGAACATGCATAGCAACTCACATGAAATTCAACCAATGAATAGTTGATGGCGTCCCCAGAACATGGTTATCGCACAACAAGCAACTTAATAAGAGATAAAGTGCATAATGACATATTCAATACCACAATAGTTTTTAAGCTATTTGTCCCATGAGCTATATATTGCATAGGTGAATGATGGAATTTTAAAGGTAGCACTCAAGCAATTTACTTTGGAATGGTGGAAAATACCATGTAGTATAGGTAGGTATGGTGGACACAAATGGCATAGTGGTTGGCTCAAGTATTTTGGATGCATGAGAAGTATTCCCTCTCGATACAAGGTTTAGGCTAGCAAGGCTTATTTGAAACAAACACAAGGATGAACCGGTGCAGCAAAACTCACATAAAAGACATATTGAAAACATTATAAGACTCTACACCATCTTCCTTGTTGTTCAAACTCAATACTAGAAATTATCTAGACCTTAGAGAAACCAAATATGCAAACCAAATTTTAGCATGCTCTATGTATTTCTTCATTAATGGGTGCAAAGCATATGATGCAAGAGCTTAATCATGAGCACAACAATTGCCAAGTATCACATTACCCAAGACATTTATAGCAATTACTACATGTATCATTTTCCAATTCCAACCATATAACAATTTAACGAAGGAGAAACTTCGCCATGAATACTATGAGTAGAAACCAAGGACATACTTGTCCATATGCTACAGCGGAGCGTGTCTCTCTCCCATAAAGTGAATGCTAGGATCCATTTTATTCAAACAAAACAAAAACAAAAACAAACCGACGCTCCAAGAAAAAGCACATAAGATGTGATGGAATAAAAATATAGTTTCATGGGAGGAACCTGATAATGTTGTCGATGAAGAAGGGGATGCCTTGGGCATCCCCAAGCTTAGACGCTTGAGTCTTCTTGATATATGCAGGGGTAAACCACCGGGGCATCCCCAAGCTTAGAGCTTTCACTCTCCTTGATCATGTTGCATCATACTCCTCTCTTGATCCTTGAAAACTTCCTCCACACCAAACTCGAAACAACTCATTAGAGGGTTAGTGCACAATATAAATTGACATATTCAGAGGTGACACAATCATTCTTAACACTTCTGGACATTGCATAATGCTACTGGACATTAATGGATCAAAGAAATTCATCCAACATAGCGAAAGAGGCAATGCGAAATAAAAGGCAGAATCTGTCAAAACAGAACAGTTCGTATTGACGAATTTTAAAATGGCACCAGACTTGCTCAAATGAAAATTCTCAAATTGAATGAAAGTTGCGTACATATCTGAGGATCATGCACGTAAATTGGCTTAATTTTCTGAGCTACCTACAGGGAGGTGGACCCAGATTCGTGACAGCAAAGAAATCTGGAACTGTGCAGTAATCCAAATCTAGTACTTACTTTTCTATCAACGGCTTAACTTGGCACAACAAAACACAAAACTAAGATAAGGAGAGGTTGCTACAGTAGTAAACAACTTCCAAGACACAAAATAAAAACAAAGTACTGTAGGTAAAAACATGGGTTGTCTCCCATAAGCGCTTTTCTTTAACGCCTTTCAGCTAGGCGCAGAAAGTGTGTATCAAGTGTTATCAAGAGACGAAGTGTCAACATCATAATTTGTTCTCATAATAGAATCAAAAGGTACCTTCATTCTCTTTCTAGGGAAGTGTTCCATACCTTTCTTGAGAGGAAATTGATATTTTATATTACCTTCCTTCATATCAATAATAGCACCAACAGTTCGAAGAAAAGGTCTTCCCAATATAATGGGACAAGATGCATTGTATTCAATATCCAAGACAACAAAATCAACAGGGACAAGGTTATTGTTAACGGTAATGCGAACATTATCAACTTTACCCAAAGGTTTCTTTGTAGAATGATCAGCAAGATTAACATCCAAATAACAATTTTTCAGCGGTGGCAAGTCAAGCATATTATAAATTTTCTTAGGCATAACAGAAATACTTGCACCAAGATCACATAAAGCATTACAATCAAAATCTTTAACCTTCATCTTAATGATGGGCTCCCAACCATCCTCTAGCTTTTTAGGAATAGAGGCTTCGCGCTCTAGTTTCTCTTCTCTAGCTTTTATGAGAGCATTTGTAATATGATGTGTAAAAGCCAAATTTATAGCACTAGCATTAGGACTTTTAGCAAGTTTTTGCAAGAACTTTATAACTTCAGAGATGTGGCAATCATCAAAATTCAAACCATTATAATCTAAAGCAATGGGATCATCATCCCCAATGTTGGAAAAAATTTCAGCAGCTTTATCACAGGCAATTTCAGCAGTTTCAGGCAGTTTTTCGCGCTTTGCATTCGAAGTGGAAACATTGCTAACACCAATTCTTTTATTAGTATGAGTAGGAGGTGCAGCAACATGTGTAGCATTAGCATTACTAGTGGTGGTAATAGTCCAAACTTTAGCTACATTCTTCTCTTTAGCTAGTTTTTCATTTTCTTCTCTATCCCACCTAGCACGCAATTCAGCCATTAATCTTATATTCTCATTAATTCTAACTTGAATGGCATTTGCTGTAGTAACAATTTTATTATGATGATTCTCATTAGGCAAAACTTTTGATTTCAAAAGATCAACATCAGCAGCAAGACTATCAACTTTAGAAGCAAGTATATCAATTTTCCCAAGCTTTTCTTCAACAGATTTGTTAAAAGCAGTTTGTGTACTAATAAATTCTTTAAGCATGGCTTCAAGTCCAGGGGGTGAATTCCTATTATTGTTGTAAGAATTCCCATAAGAATTACCATAGCCGTTGCCATTATTATAAGGATATGGCCTATAGTTGTTACTAGAATTGTTCCGGTAAGCATTGTTGTTGAAATTATTATTTTTAATGAAGTTTACATCAACATGTTCTTCTTGTGCAACCAATGAAGCTAATGGAACATTATTAGGATCAATATTAGTCCTATCATTCACAAGCATAGACATAATAGCATCAATCTTATCACTCAAGGAAGAGGTTTCTTCAACAGAATTTACCTTCTTACCTTGTGGAGCTCTTTCCGTGTGCCATTCAGAGTAGTTGATCATCATATTATCAAGAAGCTTTGTTGCTTCACCAAGAGTGATGGACATAAAGGTACCTCCAGCAGCTGAATCCAATAAATTTCGTGAAGAAAAATTTAGTCCTGCATAGAAGGTTTGGATGATCATCCAAGTAGTCAGTCCATGGGTTGGGCAATTTTTAACCAGAGATTTCATTCTTTCCCAAGCTTGAGCAACATGTTCAGTATCTAATTGTTTAAAATTCATTATGCTACTCCTCAAAGATATAATTTTAGCAGGGGGATAATATCTACCAATAAAAGCATCCTTGCATTTAGTCCATGAATCAATACTATTCTTAGGCAGAGATAGCAACCAATCTTTAGCTCTTCCTCTTAATGAGAAAGGGAACAATTTTAATTTTATAATGTCACCATCTACATCTTTATATTTTTGCATTTCACATAATTCAACAAAATTATTAAGATGGGCAGCAGCATCATCAGAACTAACACCAGAAAATTGCTCTCGCATAACAAGATTCAGTAAAGCAGGTTTAATTTCAAAGAATTCTGCTGTAGCAGGTGGAGCAATAGGTGTGCATAAGAAATCATTATTATTTGTGGTTGTGAAGTCACACAACTTAGTATTTTCAGCGTTGGCCATTTTAGCAACAGTAAATAAAGCAAACTAGATAAAGTAAATGCAAGTAAAGTAATTTTTTTTTGTGTTTTTGATATAGCAAACAAGATAGCAAATAAAGTAAAGCTAGCAACTAATTTTTTGTATTTTGATTTAGTGCAGCAAACAAGTAGTAAATAAAACTAAGCAAGACAAAAACAAAGTAAAGAGATTGAGAAGTGGAGACTCCCTTGCAGCGTGTCTTGATCTCCCGGCAACGGCGCCAGAAATTTGCTTGATGCGTGTGGTTGGCACGTCCGTTGGGAACCCCAAGAGGATGATGCGACAGCGCAAGTTTCCCTCAGTAAGAAACCAAGGTTTAATCGGACCAGTAGGAGTCAAGAAGCACGTTGATGGTTGGCGGCGAGATGTAGTGCGGCGCAACACCGGTGATTCCGGCGCCAACGTGGAACCTGCACAACACAACCAAGATACTTTGCCCCAACGAAACAGTGAGGTTGTCAATCTCACCGGCTTGTAACAAAGAGTTAACCGTATTGTGTGGAAGATGATTGTTTGCAGAAAAGTAGCAGATTAAGAGATTGTATTTCAGATAGAGAATTGGACGGAGTCCACAGTTCACTAGAGGTGTCTCTCCCATAAGAACAGCATGTTGGGTGAACAAATTACAGTTGGGCAATTGACAAATAAAGAGAGCATGACCATGCACATACATATCATGATGAGTATAGTGAGATTTAATTGGGCATTACGACAAAGTACATACCGTCATCCAACTGCATCTATGCCTAAAAAGTCCACCTTCAGGTTATCATCCGAACCCCCTCCGTATTAAGTTGCTAACAACAGACAATTGCATTAAGTATGGTGCGTAATGTAACTACATCCTTGAACATAGCACTAATGTTTTATCCCTAGTGGCACAAGCACATCACAACCTTAGAACTTTGTCACTGTCCCCAATGCAGGCATGACCCACTATATATAAGTACTCCCTCTTGGAGTTACAAGCATCTACTTGGCCAGAGCATCTACTAGTAACGGAGAGCATGCAAGATCATAAACAACACATAGCATAACTTTGATAATCAACATAACAAGTATTCTCTATTCATCGGATCCCAACAAACGCAACATATAGAATTAGATAGATGATCTTGATCATGTTAGGCAGCTCACAAGATCCACAATGATAGCACAAGACAACCATCTAGCTACTGCTATGGACCCATAGTCCAGGGGTAGACTACTCATCACTCCGGAGGTGACCATGGCGGCGTAGAGTCCTCCAGAGATGATTCTCTTCGGCAGGTGGAGAGGCGATCTCTGGATCCCGAGAGATGGGATCGGCGGCGGCGTCTCTGGAAGGTTTTCCGTATCGTGGTTCTCGGTCCTGGGGGTTTCGTCACGGAGGCTATTTGTAGGCGGAAGGGCAGGTCAAGAGGCGGCACGGGGGCCCACACCACGGGGCCGTGCCGGGGGGCCGCCGCCCTAGGGTGTGGCCCCTCCGTGGCCCCTCTTCGTCTCTCCTTCGGACTTCTGGAAGCTTCGTGGAAAAATAGGCCCCTGGGCTTTGATTTCGTCCAATTCCGAGAATATTTCCTTACTAGGATTTCTGAAACCAAAAACAAGAAAACAGGAACTGGCACTTCGGCATCTTGTTAATAGGTTAGTTCCAGAAAATGCACAAATATGACATAAAGTGTGCATAAAACATGTAGATAACATCAATAATGTGGCATGGAACATAAGAAATTATTGATACGTCGGAGACGTATCAGGAGGCCACACCCTAGGGCGGCGCGGCCCCCCCCTTGGCCGCGCGGCCCTGTGGTGTGGGGCCCCCGTGCCGCCTCTTGACCTGCCCTTCCGCCTACAAATAGCCTCCGTGACGAAACCCCCGGTACCGAGAGCCACGATACGGAAAACCTTCCGAGACGCCGCCGCCGCCGATCCCATCTCGGGGATCCAGGAGATCGCCTCCGGCACCCTGCCGGAGAGGGGAATCATCTCCCGGAGGACTCTACGCCGCCATGGTCGCCTCCGGTGTGATGTGTGAGTAGTCTACCCCTGGACTATGGGTCCATAGCAGTAGCTAGATGGTTGTCTTCTCCCATTGTGCTATCATTGTCGGATCTTGTGAGCTGCCTAACATGATCAAGATCATCTATCTGTAATTCTATATGTTGCGTTTGTTGGGATCCGATGAATAGAGAATACTTGTTATGTTGATTATCAAAGTTATGCTTATGTGTTGTTTATGATCTTGCATGCTCTCCGTTACTAGTAGATGCTCTGGCCAAGTAGATGCTTGTAACTCCAAGAGGGAGTACTTATGCTCGATAGTGGGTTCATGCCTGCATTGACACCTGGGACAGTGACAGAAAGTTCTAAGGTTGTGTTGTGCTGTTGCCACTAGGGATAAAACATTAGTGCTATGTTCAAGGATGTAGTCACTAGTTACATTACGCACCATACTTAATGCAATTGTCTGTTGTTTGCAACTTAATACGGAGGGGGTTCGGATGATAACCTGAAGGTGGACTTTTTAGGCATAGATGCAGTTGGATGACGGTCTATGTACTTTGTCGTAATGCCCAATTAAATCTCACTATACTCATCATGATATGTATGTGCATGGTCATGCTCTCTTTATTTGTCAATTGCCCAACTGTAATTTGTTCACCCAACATGCTGTTCGTCTTATGGGAGAGACACCTCTAGTGAACTGTGGACCCGGTCCATTCTTTCTTGAAATACAATCTGCAATACTTGTTCTCTTGTTTTCTGCAAACAATCATCTTCCACACAATACGGTTAATCCTTTGTTACAGCAAGCCGGTGAGATTGACAACCTCACTGTTTCGTTGGGCAAAGTACTTTGGTTGTGTTGTGCAGGTTCCACGTTGGCGCCGGAATCCCTGGTGTTGCGCCGCACTACATCCCGCCGCCATCAACCTTCAACGTGCTTCTTGGCGTTCGATAAACCTTGGTTTCTTTCTGAGGGAAAACTTGCTGCTGTGCGCATCATACCTTCCTCTTGGGGTTGCCCAACGAACATGTGAAATACACGCCATCAAGCACATTTTCTGGCGCCGTTGCCGGGGAGATCAAGACACGCTGCAAGGGAAGTCTCCACTTCTCAATCTCTTTACTTTGTTTTTGTCTTGCTTAGTTTATTTACTACTTTGTTTGCTGCACTAAATCAAAATACAAAATAAATTAGTTGCTAGTTTTACTTTACTTGCTATCTTGTTTGCTATATTAAAAACACAAAAAAAAATTAGTTACTTGTTTTACTTTACTTAATATCATGCATGTTTTTATTTCACTAGTTAAGCATAATGGAAAACAACAAAAATATGAGAGATCTTTATGAACTTTATCTTGAATTAGGACATGATGTGTTTGAAGAGAGAATTAAAAAACCCATGGAACTTTATATGCATGCTAATGGGAATGTTATTACTATGGATGCTTTGAACACCATTGTTGCTAATGCTATGGAAAATTCTAAGCTTGGGGAAGCTGGCTTTGATGAGCATGATCTTTTTAGTCCCCCAAGCATTGAGGAGAAAATTTTCTTTTATGATTACAATATGCCTCCTATATATGATGATAGCCACTTTGTTGAATTTGCTCCCACTACAACTAATAAAATTGATTATGCTTACGTGGAGAGTAATAATTTTATGCATGAGACTCATGATAAGAATGCTTTATGTGATAGTTATATTGTTGAGTTTGCTCATGATGCTACTGAAAATTATTATGAGAGAGGAAAATATGGTTGTAGAAATTTTCATGTTACTAAAACACCTCCCTATGTGCTGAAATTTTTGAAGCCATACTTGTTTTATCTTTCTATGCTTGTTACTTTGCTCTTCATGAACTTGTTTATTTACAAGATTCCTTTGCATAGGAAGCATGTTAGACTTAAATGTGTTTTGAATTTGCCTCTTGATGCTCTCTTTTGCTTCAACTACTATTTCTTATGAGTGCATCATTAAAACTGCTGAGCCCATCTTAATGGCTATAAAGAAAAGAACTTCTTGGGAGATAACCCATGTGTCATTTTGCTACAGTACTTTGTTTTATATTTTGTGTCTTGGAAGTTGTTTACTACTGTAGCAACCTCTCCTTATCTTAGTTTAGTGTTTTGTTGTGCCAAGTAAAGTCTTTGATAGTAAAGTCAATACTAGATTTGGATTACTGCACAGTTTCAGATTTCTTTGCTGTCACGAATTCCGACCTGCCTCTCTGTAGGTAGCTCAGAAAAATATGCCAATTTACGTGCATGATCCTCAGATATGTACGCAACTTTCATTCAATTTGAGCATTTTCATTTGAGCAAGTCTGGTGCCATTTTAAAATTCGTCAATACGAACTGTTTTTGACAGATTCTGCCTTTTATTTCGCATTGCCTCTTTCGCTATGTTGGATGAATTTCTTTGATCCACTAATGTCCAGTAGCATTATGCAATGTCCAGAAGTGTTAAGAATGATTGTGTCACCTCTGAATATGTCAATTTATATTGTGCACTAACCCTCTAATGAGTTGTTTCGAGTTTGGTGTGGAGGAAGTTTTCAAGGATCAAGAGAGGAGTATGATGCAACATGATCAAGGAGAGTGAAAGCTCTAAGCTTGGGGATGCCCCGGTGGTTCACCCCTGCATATATCAAGAAGACTCAAGCGTCTAAGCTTGGGGATGCCCAAGGCATCCCCTTCTTCATCGACAACATTATCAGGTTCCTCCCCTGAAACTATATTTTTATTCCATCACATCTTATGTGCTTTTTCTTGGAGCGTCGGTTTGTTTTTTGTTTTGTTTGAATAAAATGGATCCTAGCATTCACTTTATGGGAGAGAGACACGCTCCGCTGTAGCATATGGACAAGTATGTCCTTGGTTTCTACTCATAGTATTCATGGCGAAGTTTCTCCTTCGTTAAATTGTTATATGGTTGGAATTGGAAAATGATACATGTAGTAATTGCTATAAATGTTTTGGGTAATGTGATACTTGGCAATTGTTGTGCTCATGTTTAAGCTCTTGCATCATATGCTTTGCACCCATTAATGAAGAAATACATAGAGCATGCTAAAATTTGGTTTGCATATTTGGTTTCTCTAAGGTCTAGATAATTTCTAGTATTGAGTTTGAACAACAAGGAAGACGGTGTAGAGTCTTATGATGTTTTCAATATGTCTTTTATGTGAGTTTTGCTGCACCGGTTCATCCTTGTGTTTGTTTCAAATAATCCTTGCTAGCCTAAACCTTGTATCGAGAGGGAATACTTCTCATGCATTCAAAATACTTGAGCCAACCACTATGCCATTTGTGTCCACCATACCTACCTATACTACATGGTATTTTCCGCCATTCCAAAGTAAATTGCTTGAGTGCTACCTTTAAAATTCCATCATTCACCTTTGCAATATATAGCTCATGGGACAAATAGCTTAAAAACTATTGTGGTATTGAATATGTAATTATGCACTTTATCTCTTATTAAGTTGCTTGTTGTGCGATAACCATGTTCACTGGGGACGCCATCAACTATTCATTGTTGAATTTCATGTGAGTTGCTATGCATGTCCATCTTGTCTGAAGTAAGAGAGATCTACCACCATATGGTTAAGCATGCATATGTTAGAGAAGAACATTGGGCCGCTAACTAAAGCCATGCTCCATGGTGGAAGTTTCAGTTTTGGACAACAATCCTCAAATCTCAAATGAGAAAATTATTAATTGTTGTTATATGCTTATGCATAAAAGAGGAGTCCATTATCTGTTGTCTATGTTGTCCCGGTATGGATGTCTAAGTTGAAGAATAATCAATAGCGAGAAATCCAATGCGAGCTTTCTCCTTAGACCTTTGTACAGGCGGCATAGAGGTACCCCTTTGTGACACTTGGTAAAAACAATGCATTGTGATGATCCGGTAGTCCAAGCTAATTAGGACAAGGTGCGGGCACTATTAGTACACTATGCATGAGGCTTGCAACTTATAAGATATAATTTACATGATGCATATGCTTTATTACTACCGTTGACAAAATTGTTTCATGTTTTCAAAATCAAAGCTCTAGCACAAATATAGCAATCGATGCTTTTCCTCTATGGAGGACCATTCTTTTACTTTCAATGTTGAGTCAGTTCACCTATTTCTCTCCACCTCAAGAAGCAAACACTTGTGTGAATTGTGCATTGATTCCTACATACTTGCTTATTGCACTTATTATATTACTCTATGTTGACAATATCCATGAGATATACATGTTACAAGTTGAAAGCAACCGCTGAAACTTAATCTTCTTTTGTGTTGCTTCAATGCCTTTACTTTGAATTATTGCTTTATGAGTTAACTCTTATGCAAGACTTATTGATGCTTGTCTTGAAGTGCTATTCATGAAAAGTCTTTGCTATATGATTCACTTGTTTACTCATGTCATATACATTGTTTTGATCGCTGCATTCACTACATATGCTTTACAAATAGTATGATCAAGATTATGATGGCATGTCACTCCAGAAATTATCTGTTATCGTTTTACCTGCTCGGGACGAGCAGAACTAAGCTTGGGGATTGATACGTCTCCAACGTATCGATAATTTCTTATGTTCCATGCCACATTATTGATGTTATCTACATGTTTTATGCACACTTTATGTCATATTCGTGCATTTTCGGAACTAACCTATTAACAAGATGCCGAAGTGCCGATTCTGTTTTCTGCTGTTTTTGGTTTCAGAAATCCGAGTAAGGAAATATTCTCGGAATTGGACGAAATCAAAGCCCAGGGGCCTATTTTTCCACGAAGCTTTCAGAAGTCCGAAGGAGAGACGAAGAGGGGCGACGAGGGGGGCACACCCTAGGGCGGCGCGGCCCCCCCCTTGGCCGCGCGGCCCTGTGGTGTGGGGCCCCCGTGCCGCCTCTTGACCTGCCCTTCCGCCTACAAATAGCCTCCATCGCGAAACCCCCAGTACCGAGAGCCACGATACGGAAACCTTCCAGAGACGCCGCCGCCGCCGATCCCATCTCGGGGGATCCAGGAGATCGCCTCCGGCACCCTGCCGGAGAGGGGAATCATCTCCCGGAGGACTCTACGCCGCCATGGTCGCCTCCGGTGTGATGTGTGAGTAGTCTACCCCTGGACTATGGGTCCATAGCAGGAGCTAGATGGTTGTCTTCTCCCCATTGTGCTATCATTGTCGGATCTTGTGAGCTGCCTAACATGATCAAGATCATCTATCTGTAATTCTATATGTTGCGTTTGTTGGGATCCGATGAATAGAGAATACTTGTTATGTTGATTATCAAAGTTATGCTTATGTGTTGTTTATGATCTTGCATGCTCTCCGTTACTAGTAGATGCTCTGGCCAAGTAGATGCTTGTAACTCCAAGAGGGAGTACTTATGCTCGATAGTGGGTTCATGCCTGCATTGACACCTGGGACAGTGACAGAAAGTTCTAAGGTTGTGTTGTGATGTTGCCACTAGGGATAAAACATTAGTGCTATGTTCAAGGATGTAGTCACTAGTTACATTACGCACCATACTTAATGCAATTGTCTGTTGTTTGCAACTTAATGGAGGGGGTTCGGATGATAACCTGAAGGTGGACTTTTTAGGCATAGATGCGGTTGGATGACGGTCTATGTACTTTGTCGTAATGCCCAATTAAATCTCACTATACTCATCATGATATGTATGTGCATGGTCATGCTCTCTTTATTTGTCAATTGCCCAATGTAATTTGTTCACCCAACATGCTGTTCGTCTTATGGGAGAGACACCTCTAGTGAACTGTGGACCCCGGTCCAATTCTTTACATGAAATACAATCTACTGCAATACTTGTTCTACTGTTTTCTGCAAACAATCATCTTCCACACAATACGGTTAATCCTTTGTTACAGCAAGCCGGTGAGATTGACAACCTCACTGTTTCGTTGGGGCAAAGTACTTTGGTTGTGTTGTGTGCAGGTTCCACGTTGGCGCCGGAATCCCTGGTGTTGCGCCGCACTACATCCCGCCGCCATCAACCTTCAACGTGCTTCTTGGCTCCTCCTGGTTCGATAAACCTTGGTTTCTTTCTGAGGGAAAACTTGCTGCTGTGCGCATCATACCTTCCTCTTGGGGTTGCCCAACGAACGTGTGAAATACACGCCATCAACGAGCCAAAAATAACTCCGAGAAAAAAACTTTATTGTACATAGGGAATGACATGCGGGTCCCATTTTGCAGCAGCGGTCTCAACGTTTCCAAGGTGGCACGGGATCAAAAGAAAAAGAAGTAGCCAGAAATTAGGGGTAAAAATAATATATCCAAGAAAGGAAACTTTTATTCTACATAGAGGATGACTTGCGGGACCCACAAGCCAGCAGCTTCCTCAACGTTTCAGATGCAGCATGAGATCGAAAGAAAAAGGCAAGTGACTAAATATCAGGTGCCAAAAATAATCCAAAAAAAACTTTTATTGTACATAGAGGATGACATGCGGGTCCCAATTTGCAGCAGCGGTCACAACGTTTCAAAGTTGACATGAGATCGAAATAAAAAGGCAAGTGACCAAATATCAGGAGCCAAAAATAATCCACGAAAAGAAACTTTATTGTACATAGAGGATGACATGTCGGCCCCATTTTGCAATAGCGGTTGGCACAGGACCAAAATAAAAAGGAAGTAGCCAAAAATGGAAAGATTTCAATCACATCTGGGCCTTCGAACTATCCTGCTGGAAGCCTTTTGACTCGTACAATTTAAGCCCACTCCAAAACAGGAAAGTCCTATGCTTAGCAAAAACAAAAAACAAGGAGATTCAACATATAAGTTTGTTTACATAAAAACAAAGATTTAATTTATCCCTTTGCAATAACTTAGAGCGAAATACATTGTTTATTGTCTGCAAAATAATCAAGATATCACATGTTTTTTGTACGGGGAGGCTGACATCGGGGACCGATGAGCCGCGGCGTCGTCAACGTTATAAAGGCAGGGGATCGAAAGAAAAAATAAACCAAAAATCAGTTGGTAAAAAAATCAAAGAAAATAAACATTTATCGTTCTAAGAGGATGACATGCGGGACCCTTGAGGCAGCAGCTTCCTCAACGTTTCCAAGGCGGCACGGGATAAAAAAAAGGCGAAATAGCCAGAAATTAGGGGTCAAATAACTCCAAGAAAGGAAAGGTTTGTTGTTTATAGGCTGACATGTGGGACCCATGAGCCAGCAGGTTCCTCAACGTTTCAAAGGTGGCATGAGATCGAAAGAAAAAGGCAAGTTACCAAATATCAGGACCCGAAAATAATCCAAGAAAAGAAATTTTATTGTACATAGAGGATGACATGCGGGACCCATTTTGCAGCAGCGGTCTCAACGTTTCCAAAGGCGGCACGGGATCAAAAGAAAAAGGAAGTAGCGCCAAAATAATCCAAGAAAAGAAAGATTTCAATTGGGCTGGATCTGGCCATCTGGGCCTACGAACTATCCTGCTCGGCCTTTTGTCTCGTACAATTTCAGCCCACTTCAAAACATGAAAGTCTTATGTTTCACAAAAACAAAAAACAAGGAGATTCAACATATAAGTTTGTTTATGTAAAAATAAAGATTTAATTTATTTGTTTGCAAAGCTCAGAGCCAAATACACTGTTTATTGTCTGCAAAATAATCGAAATATCACATATTTCTTGTACGGGGAGGCTGACATCAGGGACCCATGAGCCAGCAGCGTCGTCAATGTTTTAAAGCCGGCAATAGATCGAAAGAAAAATTAAGCCATAAATCAGTTGGTAAACAAAATCCAAGAAAAGAAACATTTACCTTTCTGAGAGGATGACATGCGGGACCCATGAGGCAGCAGCATCCTCAACTATTCCAAGGCGGCAGGGATCAAAAGAAAAAAGGAAATAGCCAGAAATTAAGTAGGGTCAAAAATAAATCCATCAAAGGAAACTTTTATTGTTCATAGAGGATGACATGTGGGACCGACCTGCCAACTGCGTCGTCATCGTTTCAATGGGGGCAGGGGATCAAAAGAAAAGGCAAATAGCCAGAAATTAGGGGTAAAAAATAAATCCAACAAAGGAAACTTTTATTATTCATAGAGGATGACATGCGGGACCCATGAGCCAGCAGGTTCCTCAACGTTTCAAACTCGGCATGAGATCGAAAGAAAAAGGCAAGTGACCAAATATCAGGAGCCAAAAATAATCCAAGAAAAGAAACTTTATTGTACATAGAGGATGACATGTGGGTCCCATTTTGCAGCAGCGGTCTCAACGTTTCAAATGCGGCTTGAGATCAAAAGAAAAGAAAGTTGATTGTACATAGAGGATGACATGCGGGTCCCATTTTGCAGCGGTCTCAACTTTTCCAAGGCGGCACAGGACCAAAAGAAAAATGAAGTAACCAGAAATTAGGGTGAAAAAATCCAAGAAAAGAAAGATTTCAATTGGGCTGCATCTGGACATCTGGGCCTTCGAACTATCCTTCTTGGCCTTTTGTCTCGTACAATTTCAGCCCACTCCAAAACAGGAAAGTCGGATTTATCTAAAAAAAACAGGAAAGTCCTATGCTTCGCAAAAACAAAAAACAAGGAGATTCAACATATAAGTTTGGTTATGAAAAATAAATATTTAATTTATCCATTTGCAATAGCTCAGAGCGAAGTACACTGTTTATTGTCTGCAAAATAATCAAGATATCACATGTTTCTTGTACGGGGAGGCTGACATCGGGGACCCATGAGCCAGCAGCGTCGTGAATGTTTTAAAGGCGGCAGGAGATCGAAATAAAAAATAAGCCAAAAATCAGTTGGTAAACAAAATCCAAGAAAAGAAACATTAACCTTTCTGAGAGGATGACATGCGGGACCCATGAGGTAGCAGCATCCTCAACTATTCCAAGGCGGCAGGGGATCAAAAGAAAAAGGAAATAGCCAAAAATTAAGTAGGGTCAAAAATAAATCCATCAAAGGAAACTTTTATTGTTCATAGAGGATGACATGTGGGACCGACCCGCCACTGCGTCATCATTTCAAAGGAGGCAGGGGATGAAAAGAAAAAGGCAAATAGCCAGAAATTAGGGTAAAAAATAAATCCAACAAAGGAAACTTTTATTTTTCATAGAGGATGACATGCGGGACCCATGATCCAGGTTCCTCAACGTTTCAAACTCGGCATGAGATCGAAAGAAAAGGCAAGTGACCAAATATCGAGCCAAAAATAATCCAAGAAAAGAAACTTTATTGTACATAGAGGATGACATGCGGGTCCCATTTTGCAGCGGTCTCAACTTTTCAAAGGCACGGGACCAAAAGAAAAATGAAGTAACCAGAAATTAGGGGTGCAAAAAAATCCAAGAAAAGAAAGATTTCAATTGGGCTGCATCTGGACATCTGGGCCTTCGAACTATCTGCTAAGTTTCCTTTGTTCACAATTTCAGCCCACTCCAAAATTCATTTATCTAAAAAAACAGGAAAGTCCTATGCTTCGCAAAAAACAAAAAACAAGGAGATTCAACATATAAGTTTGTTTATGAAAAATAAATATTTAATCTATCCGTTTGCAATAGCTCAGAGCGAAGTACACTGTTTATTTTCTGCAAAATAATCAAGATATCACATGTTTCCTGTACGGAGAGGCTGACATCGGGGACCCATGAGCCAGCAGCGTCGTCAATGTTTCAAACGTGGCATGAGATCGAAAGAAAAAGGAAATAGCCAAAAATCAGAGGGTGAAAAAAACCAAGAAAATAAACTTTTATAGCACATAGAGGATGACATGCGGGTCCCATGAGCCAGCAAGGTTCCTCAACGTTTCAAACGTGGCATGAGATCAAAAGAAAAAGGCAAGTGACCAAATATCAGGAGCCAAAAATAATTCAAGAAAAGAAACTTGATTGTACATAGAGGATGACATGCGGGTCCCAATTAGCAGCAGCGGTATCACCGTTTGAGAGGCGGCAGGGGATCGAAAGAAAAAGGCAAGTGACCAAATATGAGGTGCCAAAAAGAATCCAAGAAAAGAAAGTTTTATAGTGCATAGAGGATGACATGCGGGTCCCATTTAGCAGCAGCGGTATCACCGTTTGAGAGGCGGCAGGGGATCGAAGAAAAAGGCAAGTGACCAAATTTGAGGTGCCAAAAAATCCAAGAAAAGAAAGTTTTATAGTACATAGAGGATGACATGCGGGTCCCATTTAGCAGCGGTATCACCGTTTGAGAGGCGGCAGGGATCGAAAGAAAAGGCAAGTGACCAAATTTGAGGTGCCAAAAAAAATCTAAGAAACGAAAGTTTTATAGTACATAGAGGATGACATGCGGGTCACATTTAGCAGCAGCGGTATCACCGTTTGAGAGGCGGCAAGGGATCAAAAGAAAAAGGAAGTAGCCAGAAATCAGGGGGTCAAAAAATCCAAGAATAGAAAGAATTTTGGTTCATAGAGGATGACATGCGGGACCCATGATCCTGCATCGTAAACGGCTCGATCGGAGAGCGTTGAAAGAAATCAGGGGTGAAAAAAATCCAAGAAGAAAGATTTCAATTGGGCTGCATCTGGACATCTGGGCCTTCGAACTATCCTGCTTGGCCTTTTGACTCGTACAATTTCAGCCCACTCCAAAACAGGAAAGTTCCGAATTTTCTAAAAAAAATAGGAAAGTCCTATGCTTCGCAAAGACAAAAAAACAAGGAGATTCAACATACAAGTTTTTTTATGTAAAAATAAAGATTTAATTATCCGTTTGATATAGCTCAGAGCGCAATACACTGTTTATTGTCTGCAAAATAATCAAGATATCATATGTTTCTTGTACGGGGAGGCTGACATCGGGGACCCATGAGCCAGCAGCGTCGTCAACGTTTTAAAGGCGGCAGGGGATGGAAAGAAAAAATAAACCAAAAATATGTTGGTACAAAATCCAAGAAAAGAAACATTTTCGTTCTAAGAGGATGACATGCGGGACCCATGAGGCAGCAGCATCCTCAGGTTTATTGTTCATGGAGGCTGACATGTGGGACCCGTGAGCCAGCAGCGTCCTCAACGTTTTAAAGGCGGCAGGAGATCGAAAGAAAAAATTAGCCAAAAATCATTTGGTAAACAAAATCCAAGAAAAGAAACATTTACCGTTCTGAGAGGATGACATGCGGGACCCATGAGGCAGCAGCATCCTCAACGATTCCAAGGCGGCAGGGGATCAAAGAAAAAAAGGAAATATCCAGAAATTAATTAGGGGTTCAAAATAAATCCATCAAAGGAAACTTTTATTGTTCACATAGGATGACATGTGGGACCGACCTGCCAACAGCGTCCTCATCGTTTCAAAGGGGGCAGGATATCAAAAGAAAAAGGCAAATAGCAGAAATTAGGGGTCAAAAATAACTCCAAGAAAGGAAACTTTTATTGTTCGTAGAGGATGACATGCGGGACCCATGAGCCAGCAACTTACTCAACGTTTCAAAGGCGGCATGAGATCGAAAGAAAAAGGCAAGTAGCAAAATATCAGGAGCCAAAGATAATCCAAGAAAAGAAACTTTATTGTACATAGAGGATGACATGCGGGTCCCAATTAGCAGCAGCGGTCTCAACGTTTCAAATGCGGCTTGAGATCAAAAGAAAAAGAAAGTTGATTGTACATAGAGGATGACATGCGGGTCCCATGAGTCAGCAGCTTACTCAACGTTTCCAAGGCGGCAGGGGAACAAGGAAATAGCCAAAAATCAGAGGGTGAAAAAAACCCAAGAAAATAAACTTTTATAGCACATAGAGGATGACATGCGGGTCCCATGAGCCAGCAGGGTCCTCAACGTGGCATGAGATCGAAAGAAAAGGCAAGTGACCAAATACCAGGAGCCAAAAATAATTCAAGAAAAGAAACTTGATTGTACATAGAGGATGACATGCGGGTCCCATTAGCAGCAGCGGTATCACCGTTTGAGAAGCGGCAAGGGATCGAAAGTAAAAGGCAAGTGACCAAATATGAGGTGCCAAAAAGAATCCAAGAAAAGAAAGTTTTATACTACATAGAGGATGACATGCGGGTCCCATTTAGCGGCAGCGGTCTCACCGTTTGAGAGGCGGCAGGGGATCGAAAGAAAAAGGCAAGTGACCAAATATGAGGTGCCAAAAAATCCAAGAAAAGAAAGTTTTATAGTACATAGAGGATGACATGCGGGTTCCATTTAGCAGCAGCGGTATCACCGTTTGAGAGGCGGCAGGGGATCGAAAGAAAAAGGCAAGTGACCAAATTTGAGGTGCCAAAAAATCCAAGAAAAGAAAGTTTTATAGTACATAGAGGATGACATGCGGGTCCCATTTAGCAGCAGCGGTATCACCGTTTGAGAGGCGGCAGGGGATCGAAAGAAAAAGGCAAGTGACCAAATTTGAGGTGCCAAAAAAATCCAAGAAAAGAAAGTTTTATAGTACATAGAGGATGACATGCGGGTCCCATTTAGCACCAGCGGTATCACCGTTTGAGAGGCGGCAAGGGATCAAAAGAAAAAGGAAGTAGCCAGAAATCAGGGGGTCAAAAAATCCAAGAATAGAAAGAATTTTGGTTCATAGAGGATGACATGCGGGACCCATGATCCTGCATCGTAAACGGCTCGATCGGAGAGCGTTGAACGAGATGGCGCGATCGAGAAAAAAAACAATGCCAGAGAGGCTGCCATCTGGGCCCTACATCCCTCGGCGGTGCGGATTTGCGTTGACTCGGCCGGCGAACCCGAGAATTCGAGATGCACCACGTCCCGGGCCACCATACGCCACGTTTTGGCCGTTTTGTCGGGCTAGGTGGCCTCAAAAACGAAAAAAACGTTTTGACATGCACAACGGACAGACCCAAAATCGTCGGCCATGGTACACCAGCAACCACGGCGCGACTTCAACTTCATCGGCCATGGCAACTTTTCTTGTACTGAGGTGCACTAGTTCGGCGAAGAGATAGTGAAATACAAGTAATATGGATGAGTATAAGTAGTAATTGCAATCTGAAATAAAAATGGCAGCAAGCGAACATGTAGCAGAACTTGTTGGAAATGGAGTTTCAATGCTTAGAAACAAGGCCTAGGGATCAATCAAGGTTTATCGAACTCAGGGGGTAGAGGTCATAGATATCCCTCTCAAGCAACCCTGCAATTAAGATACAAGAAGTCTCTTGTGTCCCCAACACACCTAATACACTTGTCAGATGTATAGGTGCACTAGTTCGGCGAAGAGATAGTGAAATACAAGTAATATGGATGAGTATAAGTAGTAATTGCAATCTGAAATAAAAATGGCAGCAAGCAAACATGTAGAACTTGTTGGAAACGGTGTTTCAATGCTTAGAAACAAGGCCTAGGGATCATACTTTCACTAGTGCACACTCTCAACAATGATCACATAATTGAATAAATAAATGCTACTCTCAAACACTCTCTTGTTGGATGACAAACATCATTCATTGTGTAGGGCTACAAAAGCACACCTCAAGCCGGAGTAAACAAGCTCCATGATGTCTACGCACTCTTCTATTCCTGTAGACAGTGTTGGGCCTCCAAGAGCAGAGGTTTGTAGAACAGCATCAAGTTTCCCTTAAGTGAATCACGCAAGGTTTATCGAACTCAGGGAGGTAGAGGTCAGAGATATCCCTCTCAAGCAACCTGCAATTAAGATACAAGAAGTCTCTTGTGTCCCCAACACACCTAATACACTTGTCGGATGTATAGGTGCACTAGTTCAAAAGATAGTAAAACACAGGTGGTATAGATGGTAATATTGCAGAAGTAAAGATGCAGTAAAACAGTAAACAAGCGATGTTTGCAATATTTGGAAACAAGGCCTAGGGATCATACTTTCACTAGTGGACACTCTCAACATTGATCACATAACAAATAAATAACTTCTCCTCACTTGTGCTACATACACTCTCTTGTTTGATAACAAACACCATTCATTGTGTAGGGCTACAAGAGCTCCCTCAAGCCGGAGTAAACAAGCTCCACAACATTCGGAGTTCATATTTAAGTAACCTCTAGAGCATAATAGACCGTTGCAATTTAGACCGAGTACTAACATAGCATACACACTGTCAACAATAGCTATGAAAGGGGGAATAGATCACATCAATACTATCATAGTAATAGTTAACTCCATAATCTACAAGAGATTACAATCATAACCTACGCCAAGTACTACATGATGCACACACCGTCACCTTTACATCATGAAGGAGGAATAGACTACTTTAATAACATCACTAGAGTAGCACATAGATTAATAGTGATACAAAGCTCATGTTCACATAAAGATCACATGGGAGAGAGATGAACCACATAGCTACCAGTACAGCCCTTAGCCTCGAGGGATAACTACTCCCTCCTCATCATAGGAGACAGCAGCGGCGATGAAGATGGCGGTGATGTTGATGGAGATGCCTTCCGGGGGAAATTCCCCGTCCCGGCGGCGTGCCGGAACAGAGACTTCTGTCCCCCGAACTTGGCTTCGCGATGGTGGCGGCTGCGTAACTTTTCTCGTCCCGTGGCTTATGTTTTTAGGGTTTTCGAGGCGGAGAGAATATATAGGCGGAAGGGCGGCCTCGGAGGAGCCAGGGGTGGCCCCCATAGGCTGGCGCCCCCTTTGGCCGCGCCGCCTTGTGGGGTGGGGCCCCCAGGGCTCCCCTCTGGTCCCTCTCTGGCTCTCTGGAAGCTTCCGTGAAATATAAGATCGTGGGCATTAATTTCGTCCAATTCCGAGAATATTTCCTGTGTAAGATTTCTGAAACCAAAAACAGCAGAAAACAGGAACTGGCACTTCGGCATCTTGTTAATAGGTTAGTTCCAGAAAATGCATCAAAACGATATAAAGTATGAATAAAACATGTAGGTATTGTCATAAAACTAGCATGGAACATAAGAAATTATAGATACGTTGGAGACGTATCAAGCATCCCTTAGTTCCTACTCGCCCTCGAGTAGGTAAACGATAACAAGGATAATTTATTAAGTGACATGCTACCAACATGATCTTGATCAATACTATTGTAAAGCATATGAGATGAATGAAGTGATTCAAAGCAATGGTAGAGATGATGATTAAACAACTGAATCATATGGCAAAGACTTTTCATGAATAGTACTTTCAAGACAAGCATCATTAAGTCTTGCATAAAAGTTAACTCATAAAGCAATAGATTCTTAGTAGAAAGTTTTGAAGCAACACAAAGGATGACTAAGTTTCAGCAATTGCTTTCAACTTGTAACATGTATATCTCATGGATAGTTGTCAACATAAAGAAATATAACAAGTGCAATAGGTAAACATGTAAGAATCAATGCACACAGTTGACACAAGTGTTTGCTTCTAAGATAGAAAGAAGTAGGTAAACTGACTCAACATAAAGTAAAAGAAAGGCCCTTCGCAGAGGGAAGCAGGGATTAAATCATGTGCTAGAGCTTTTCAAGTTTTGAAATCATATAGAGAGCATAAAAGTAAAGTTTTGAGAGGTGTTTGTTGTTGTCAACGAATGGTAGTGGGCACTCTAACTACCTTATCAACCATACTTTCAAGAGCGGCTCCCATGAAGGACGTTATCTCTACCAGCAAGGTAGATCATCCCTCTTCTCTTTTTTTTACACATGTATTTTAGTTTCATTATTGATGACACTCCTCCCAACCTTTTGCTTACACAAGCCATGGCTAACCGAATCCTCGGTGCCTTCCAACATTCACATACCATGGAGGAGTGTCTATTTGCAAAATTAAGTTGCTTACTGATAATCAAAAACATGTGAAGAGAATTATTAATGCAAGTTAATTAATTGGGGCTGGGACCCCGTTGCCAACTCTTTTTGCAAAATTATTGGATAAGCGGATGTATGTGCCACTCCATTGTGAAAGTCTGTCAAAAGTAAATGACAAGGTTGAAAGATAAACACCACATACTTCCTCATGAGCTATAAAACATTGACACAAATAAGAGATAATAGCTTTTGAATTATTTGAAGGTAGCACATAAAGTATTTACTTGGAATGGCAATACCACATAGTAGGTAGATATGGTGGACACAAATGGCATATGTTTTGGCTCAAGGATTTGGATGCACGAGAAGTATTCCCTCTCAGTACAAGGCTTTGGCTAGCAAGGTTGTTTGAAGCAAACACAAGTATCAACCGGTATAGCAAAACTTACATAAGAACATATTGCAAGCATTATAAGACTCTACACTGTCTTCCTTGTTGTTCACACACTTCACCAGAAAATATCTAGACTTTAGAGAGACCAATCATGCAAACCAAATTTCAACAAGCTCTATGGTAGTTCTTCATTAATAGGTGCAAAGTACATGATGCAAGAGCTTAAACATGATCTATTTGAGCACACCAATTGCCAAGTATCAAATTATTCAAGACAATATACCAATTACCACATGAAGCATTTTCTGTTTCCAACAAAATAACAATGAACGAAGCAGTTTCAACCTTCGCCATGAACATTAAAGATAGAACTAAGAACACCAGTGTTCATATGAACGAGCGGAGCGTGTCTCTCTCCCAAACAAGGTATGATCCAATTTATTCAGAGAACTAAGATAACAAAATGAAAAATAAAAGCACACGGACGCTCCAAGTAAAGCACATAAGATGTGACGGAATAAAAATATAGTTTCACTAGAGGTGACCTGATAAGTTGTCGATGAAGAAGGGGATCCCTTGGGCATCCCCAAGCTTAGATGCTTGAGTCTTCTTGAAATATGCAGGGATGAACCACGGGGGCATCCCCAAGCTTAGACTTTTCACTCTTCTTGATCATAGTATATCATCCTCCCTCTTGACCCTTGAAAACTTCCTCCACACCAAACTCGAAACAAACTCATTAGAGGGTTAGTGCATAATCAAAAATTCACATGTTCAGAGGTAACACAATCATTCTTAACACTTCTGGACATTGCCCAAAGCTACTGAAAGTTAATAGAACAAAGAAATCCATTCAACATAGCAAAAGAGGCAATGCGAAATAAAAGGCAGAATCTGTCAAAACAGAACAGTCCGTAAAGACGAATTTTTCTGGGGCACTTAACTTGCTCAGATTAAAAAGCTCAAATTGAATGAAAGTTGCGTACATATCTGAGGATCACGCACGTAAATTGGCAGATTTTTCTGAGTTACCTACAGACGGGGCTGCTCAATTTCGTGACAGTAAGAAATCTGTTTCTGCGCAGTAAGCCAAATCTAGTATCAACCTTACTATCAAAGACTTTACTTGGCACAACAATGCAATAAAATAAAGATAAGGAGAGGTTGCTACAGTAGTAATAACTTCCAAGACTCAACAAAACAGTAGTAAAAACATACATGGGTTATCTCCCAAGAAGTGCTTTCTTTATAGCCATTAAGATGGGCTCAGTAATTTTAATGATGCTTTCGCAAGAAATAAGAGTTGAAGCAAAAGAGAGCATCAAAAGCAAATAAAAAACACTTTTAAGTCTAACCCACTTCCTATAAAAAGGAATCTTGTAAGGGAACAAGTACTGAAAGCACAAAGCAACAAGCATAGAAAGGCAACACAAGCGCAACTTCAAGATTCTCAACATAAAGAGGGGAAACTTAATATTATTAGGATGCATATAACCATGTTTCCCTCTCTCATAATAACTTTCAGTAGCATCATTGATGAAATCCACAATATAAATATCACATGAAACATTCTTATCATGAGCTACATGCATAAAATTATTACTCTCCACATAAGCATAGTCATTACCATTAGTTGTAGTGGGAGCAAATTCAATAAGATAGCTATCATTATTATTCTCATCACCATAATCATCATATATAAGAGGCATGTTGTAATCATAATTAATTTTCTCCTCAATAGTAGGTGGACTGAAAATATGATAGTCATCATTGTAATCATCATATATAAGAGGTAAAGTATCATCAAAGTAAATTTTCTCCTCCATGCTTGGGGGACTAAAAATATCATGCTCCTCAAAACCAGCTTCCCCAAGCTTAGAATTTTCCATAGCATTAGCAACAATGGTGTTCAAAGCATTCATACTAATAATATTGCCATTAGCATGCATATAAAGTTCCATAGGTTTTTTAATTTTCTCTTCAAACACCTCATGTCCTAACTCAAGATAAATACTATAAAGATCCCTAATATTTTTGTTGTTTTCCATTAAGCCTAACTACTGAAATCACACTACTTAGTGTTCTTAGGAGTATTCATTTTAACAGTAATAAAAACAAGTAAAGCAAACTAAATAAAGTAAAGTAAATGCAAGTAAATTTTTTTGTGTTTTTGATATAAAGAACGCAAACAAGACAAATGAAATAAAGTAAAGCAAGACAATAACAAAGTAAAGAGATTGGATGTGAGAGACTCCCCTTGCAGCGTGTCTTGATCTCCCCGGCAACGGCGCCAGAAAATAGCTTGATGTCTACGCACGCTTCTATTCCTGTAGACAGTGTTGGGCCTCCAAGAGCAGAGGTTTGTAGAACAGCGGCAAGTTTCCCTTAAATGAATCACCCAAGGTTTATCGAACTCAGGGAGGTAGAGGTCAGAGATATCTCTCTCAAGCAACCCTGCAATTAAGATACAAGAAGTCTCTTGTGTCCCCAACACACCTAATACACTTGTCAGATGTATAGGTGCACTAGTTCGGCGAAGAGATAGTAAAACACAGTGGTATAGATGGTGGTAATATTGCAGGAAGTAAAGATGCAGTAAAACAGTAAACAAGCGATGTTTGCAGTATTTGGAAACAAGGCCTAGGGATCATACTTTCACTAGTGGACACTCTCAACATTGATCACATAACAAATAAATAACTTCTCCTCACTTGTGCTACATACACTCTCTTGTTTGATAACAAACACCATTCATTGTGTAGGGCTACAAGAGCTCCCTCAAGCCGGAGTAAACAAGCTCCACAACATTCGGAGTTCATATTTAAGTAACCTCTAGAGCATAATAGACCGTTGCAATTTAGACCGAGTACTAACATAGCATACACACTATCAACAATAGCTATGAAAGGGGGAATAGATCACATCAATACTATCATAGTAATAGTTAACTCCATAATCTACAAGAGATTACAATCATAACCTATGCCAAGTACTACATGATGCACACACCGTCAACTTTACATCATGAAGGAGGAATAGACTACTTTAATAACATCACTATAGTAGCACATAGATTAATAGTGATACAAAGCTCATGTTCACATAAAGATCACATGGGAGAGATAGATGAACCACATAGCTACCGGTACAACCCTTAGCCTCAAGGGAGAACTACTCCCTCCTCATCATAGGAGACAGCAGCGGCGATGAAGATGGCGGTGATCTCGATGGAGATGCCTTCCGGGGGCAATTCCCCGTCCCGGCGGCGTGTCGGAACAGAGACTTCTGTCCCCCGAACTTGGCTTCGCGATGGCGGCAGCTGCGTAACTTTTCTCGTCCCGTGGCTTATGTTTTTAGGGTTTTCGAGGCGGAGAGAATATATAGGCGGAAGGGCAGCCTCGGAGGAGCCAGGGGTGGCCCCCATAGGCTGGCGCGCCCCCCCTTTGCCGCGCCGCCTTGTGGGGTGGGGCCCCCAGGGCTCCCCTCTGGTCCCTCTCTGGCTCTCTGGAAGCTTCCGTGAAATATAAGATCGTGGGCATTAATTTCGTCCAATTCCAAGAATATTTCCTGTGTAAGATTTCTAAAACCAAAAACAGCAGAAAACAGAAGGCACTTCGGCATCTTGTTAATAGGTTAGTTCCGGAAAATGCATCAAAACGATATAAAGTATGAATAAAACATGTAGGTATTGTCATAAAACTAGCATGGAACATAAGAAATTATAGATGCGTTGGAGACGTATCACTCCACAACTTCATAAAGGAATCACACACGATGCGCACACCGTCACCATCACACCGTGGAGAGTGACTCCGGAGTTCATATTAAAGTAACTTCTAGAGTGCATAATAGACAAGAGTAACATCTACATATTCAACTAGATTACAAAGCTCGTGATCACATAAAGATCACACCATGGGAGAGAGAGAGAGATGAACCACATAGCTACTGGTAGAGCCCTCAGCCTCGGGGAGAACTACTCCCTCCTCATCATGGAGTCGATGGAGATGGATTCCGGGGGCACTTCCCCGTCCCGGCGGCGTGCCGGAACAGAGACTTCTGTCCCCCGAACTTGTCTTCGCGATGGCGGCGGCTACGTAACTTTTCGTGGAATATGACTGATTGCCTTAGGGTTTTCGGAGACGAAGGAATATATAGGCGAAGAGGCAGCGTCGGGGGAGCCAGGGGGTGGCCTCCCGCACAGGCGCGGGAGGGCCGCTCCGCCCTATGGGGTGGCCCCCCTGCTGGCCGTCTTCGACTCTTCTTCGATGTTCTGGAACCCTCCATGGAAAATAGGACCGTGGGCTTTTGTTTCGTCCAATTCCGAGAATATTTCCTGTGTACGATTTCTGAAACCAAAAACAGCAGAAAACAGGAACTGGCGCTTCGGCATCTTGTTAATAGGTTAGTACCGGAAAATGCATCAAAATGATAGAAAGTATGAATAAATCATGTAGGTATTGTCATAAAACTAGCATGGAACATAAGAAATTATAGATAGGTTGGAGACGTATCAACGTTTCGCAAGCATAAGAAGGTATCCTAGGTGCTGACATCATGTGTGATGTCATCCGTACTCCGTGGCGTTTTCTCGCGTGCCGCGTCACGAGAGAGTAATATGTGATGGGGATTCCATGACGATGCCCGTGATGCTCAAGTTACGCCACAGAGGGGTCTTCCGTGACGTTTATTGCTATTGCATGACGTCTTGAGCTCGTCACAGTATATCAGATCTCTTGTAGTGTTTGCTGCTGATTTATTTTAAGTTTATTTTTTATCTCTTCAGTTGTTGTAAGAAGGAGTGTGGTGCTAGGCATATGGATGGCAATATTGAAATTCTAAATTAGCTAGGCCAAGATGCGAAAGCATGTGCCAATTACCGGTAGATGTAGATGGATATATCTCGCGCTATTTTGCAGGTTGTCGATTATATAGTCAATTATTCTACACCCACACCATGTATGCATCTTTGCAATCATAAAATTATTTACCTCTTGCAAATTTTGTCTTACTTGCAAATTTTGTCTTACTTCAAAATTTGAATAGATCATAAGAAAAAAATATACGTGGCAATTTTGTTTACGTGGCGTACAAAAATATGCATAAAATATGTATTTTTTGTGATTTTTACACTATATTGACTCATACATGCATTGACTTTTAAATGTCGCTTTTTGTTGTTGTGAGACAATAAGAACGCAATTATTTGTGTAAAAACATAATTTTTAAATAGATATATATTTATATACACATGCATGTATCCATCCATTAATTATCTATACAAGTGATTTTTTAAATTTGGATTCACCACCAAGTTACACAGCCTTTCCATGAAAGAATCTTTAATTAGAGTAGTCCAAGCCGTTGAATTGCATTTTGAAACTGCTATCTGTCGTTCATTAGACCTTTATCTCATGAAATCTCTACAAGGAACGCTTGATTCGCTGCCTTGCAGATGCGTTGCTACCTTGAACCTGCTAGATGCATCCAGTAAGTCAAGTGGGGCAACAAAGGAATGGCAGCTCGCTTTCTTTCAGCAGTTTAGTGTTTAAGGTTTAGGGTAGTCAGGAGTCATCCTTTTTTGTGAATATATAGGGCACAAAAAATAAAATTATTCACTTTTTACGATAATTTTAAATCAGGAAAAAAAAAATAGGGCACATACAAATATTTTCTGCAAGAATTTACGACATAAATTCCCAGACCTACAAGATGCATGGCCAGGCTAGGCTCTAAATAAGTAGTAGGAATAAACCCCATAGGATCTAAATCCTACATACTGCCAACACAATTCCTATGAATCAAAGAAGCCCTAAATAAGATATACAACAAATCGACATAAATCCTGAAGCCTATGATATGGTCACCCTATCGGGTTTGTACACTAATAAAGTAGAAAATTCATTGTTCTATTTTTTGGATCTTAGTTGGAACGGCGTTTCGGCGGTTGCACGAAGCCGTGATGGATGTTAAGCCTGTGGAGGCACACGTGGTGGAACACGTGCGCCTCCTTAGCCTCATCGGCGTGCCGCTGCAATGTTGTGTCCCTAGGATTTGCTGCCGCCGCATTCCTTGCCTACACGAAAGCTTGCTGAGCATCCCGGTATTTATAGAGGCCGGGAACACCACATTATATACGAGCTCCCTGGCGGTCGGATTAGGCGGCTGGCCGCGGGAGCACCCTGCCTCCGCATCGTTCGCACCGGCCGGGAAGGGGATCTCACCTGCTGGCAAAGAAAACCATGCGGCATGCGCGGGCGGAAAAGCCGGCCAGGGCCGAGCGGGCGTCGCATGCGGGGTTGCGTGGGAGATCCCTGCCTCTGCATCCATCAGCCCGCACGGGAAGCAGCTGGCGAGGGGCTCCACGGCCAGCTCCGCTGGCTGAACAACCAGCCAGAGCGGGCGGGTTATGCCCTGGCGCGCGATGGACAAAACGAAGGCGGCGCTGCCGCTGATGCTCTTGTTGGCGTCCGAAACCCACCGGCGAGTAGCGGCTGGCAACACGAAGAGCCGGGAGGCTCCCAGAACTGCGGCTGGCCCTGGTCCCTCGAGCGACGGCCCGCAAAGCCTCGGCACGCACGTCCGATGCTGGTGCAAGGGCGTGCCACCTGACCTATACCTGGTCAGGAAGGTGATGGATTTGCTTCGCTTAGTTTCCTGCATGGCATACACGTAGACATTAAATACGAGCCTCGATCGGCTCTCAGGTTATCCTGTGAATCGGCTCAAGGAGCCGATCCACCCATGATTCGTATGAGGTCTACGATCACATGGTGGTCCTGCTTGATCAATATAAAGCTAAAACGACCTACGATGATTTAGGGTTTTCACCACATAATCGGAACATCCTACGCGTGATTGAGCCTGGCAGCCACGCACGGTGATAATAAACCAACCCTAGACAAGGCCTAAAAACCAACACGAAGTTGATCCCCGGAACATCTTATCTAGGGCCAGCAAACTACACCCTACGTGCTACTGGATCCTTCAACCCGTTTGCAAGGCCTAACTATGCAGATATTAAACTAATCCTTGAAGAACAAGGAGCAATCATAACGGATCGGATCTACTAAACAATGATCAAGCAAGGTGCCGCCCTTACACCTAAGATAGGTGTAAGGGCGGCTAGACGTCTAAGGGTTGCATGGACAAAAGCATGTGACACGATGAAACAATGCTAACCCTAACACATCTATGATAACTACGTTGCTCGCCATCAACAAGGCTTCAGTACGAGCAACGCATGAACAACGAATAAACTTATCGCCTAGATCGCAAGATGCGATCTAGGCAGCATGATGCTTACCCGGAAGAAACCCTCGAAACAAGGGGTTGGCGATGCGCCTAGATTGGTTTGTGATGAACGTGATTGTTGTCTTTCTCAATAACCCTAGATACATATTTATAGTCCGTAGACTTTCTAACGTGGGAATAATCCCAACCGTGCACGAGCCAAATTCTATCTAACCGACACGTATCCTACTATATTTACAGATACACGGGCAAACTAGCCCAAACTTTGTATACAAGGCCGATTCATGTATATCTTCCGTGTATATTCTTCAAGCCCATCTTAATCGCGGCCCACCTCTGATCCGGTCAAATTCTGGTGATAACACATGCCCCCCTGGTTTTGGAAATGATAATTCCAAAATCACTCTGCTTTTTCTTCGTCGGGTCATGTCGTGGCAGAGCAGGACCGTCGCAGTATCCTTCATCATGATGCCTTGCCTTCTCAACTTCTCTGCAAGATTTGATAGCTTTAACATCACTTCCTCGGAAACCGTAGTGGCATTAAATCTCCACTATACCCCTTATTTAACGGCCGAACGGCTCGCCTCTTCATCCCCTTGTTCTGTTCCAACCATCGGCACCAAAAAAAATCCTCTTTCCCTGTAGCAATGTCTTCCTCCTCTTCCTCCTCCGCCTGACAGCAAGCAGAGCTGAACTGCCTGACATCCTTACTGGCCAAATGTTCTATACCTTCTTTGACGCTCTGGCCATTCCAATTCCTCACAACCTCTGTTTCACCATCACTACCGATGGTTTCGAGACTTGGTGGTCCATGTGGAAGACCCACGCCTTCAGAAGAGCTCTAGGACCGTTGCTGAAGCAACTTGATGCCGAATATGACGTTCCTGCACACCAGGTACCATTACATATAAATTTCTTGCAATGGCTCATGATGATTGTCTGTAACCTGGCTCTATCTCTTGGCAGCAACAAGATGGCCCAGAGCCCACGCAAGCCGATGGCTCCCCCTTCAAATTCCTTCCACCAGCCCCGGTGGTTCTCTTCTGCCAGAGCTCGCCACCCCTGAAGAAGGTCATAATGCAGAGCCAGCCGATTTCACCGAAATCGGCTCCCAAGAGTAAAGCATCCTCGGGGCCAGTTGCCCCCCGAGCCTCAATCCAGGCGAGGAAGGCAGTGAGGAAAGTAGCTGCCAGAAAGACCCTGAAGCGCAAAGCTCCTGTCCAAGAAAGCTTGCATGTAAGCTGACTCGTGCCTTGACTAAATTTATCTGTCCTCCCAGTCTTTTGCAACATGCTTGTACTTCTTTTTACAGACTTCCACCGAAGAGAACTCCAGCGGGGAGGCACAGTCCAGCCAAAGGGACTCGAACCCGGGCAACTCCGGGAGATCCACCACACAGAGTCAGACGGACTCGCCAGCGTCGGCTTCTAGGAAACGGTCGACTCCCGAGCCTGTTGCTCCTCAAATAGGGTCACGCGTGAAGCGTCGATGCGTCAAAAGGGCTCGCAAAGACCCACAAGTTTCCTCGCCAAGCCAGGAGGTTTCAAATGTAATTACTTCACCAGTTCATATTTCATGCCGTCCCATTGCTACTTGGATCGGTTCACTGATGTCTACGGGAGCTTCTATTCTTGTAGACAGTGTTGGGCCTCCAAGAGCAGAGGTTTGTAGAACAGCAGCAAGTTTCCCTTAAGTGGATCACCCAAGGTTTATCGATCTCAGGGAGGAAGAGGTCAAAGATATCCCTCTCATGCAACCCTGCAACCACAAAGCAAGAAGTCTCTTGTGTCCCCAACACACCTAATAGGTGCACTAGTTCGGCGAAGAGATAGTGAAATACAGGTGGTATAAATAAGTATGAGCAGTAGCAACGGTGCTTGCTGGCGTGTAGTTGATGGTGGTAATATTGCAGCAGTAGAAACATAGTAAAACAGTAAACAAGCAGCGATAGCAGTATTTGGGAACAAGGCCTAGGGATCATACTTTCACTAGTGGACACTCTCAACATTGATCGCATAATAAATAACTCTTTCTCATATGTGCTACATACACTCTTGTTGGATGATGAACACATTGCGTAGGATTACACGAACCCTCAATGCCGGAGTTAACAAGCTCCACAATTCAATGTTCATATTTAAATAACCTTAGAGCATAATAGATCATTGCAAAATAAACCAAGAACTAACATAGTGCACACACTGTCCACATTACACTATGAAGGAGGAATAGATCACATCAATACTATCATAATGATAATTAACTCCACAATCTACAAGAGATCATGATCATAGCCTACGACAAGAACCACATGGTGCACACACTAGTCACCTTTACACCATGCAGGAGGAATAGACTACTTTAATAACATCACATGAGTAGCACACAACTAGTAGCGATACAAAGCTCATCATATGGATCTCAATCATGTAAAGCAGCTCATGAGATCATTGTATTGAAGTACATAGGAGAGAGATTAACCACATAGCTACCGGTACAGCCCCGAGCCTCGATGGAGAACTACTCCCTCCTCATGGGAGACAGCAGCGTTGATGAAGATGGCGGTGGTGTCGATGGAGAAGCCTTCGGGGCACTTCCCCGTCCCGGCGGCGTGCCGGAACAGACTCCTGTCCCCCAGATCTTGGCTTCGCGATGGTGGCGGCTCTGGAAGGTTTCTCGTACCGTGGCTTTTTCGTATCGAGGTTTTAGGTCTGGGACCTTTATATAGGCGAAGAGGCGGAGTCGGAGGGGCAACGAGGCGGTGACACCATAGGGGGGCGCGGCCAGGGCCCAGGCCGCGCCGCCCTGTCGTCTGGGGCCCACAGGGCCCCCCTCTGGCGGCTCTCGGGTGTTCTGGATGCTTCCGGTGAAAATAGGAACCGGGCGTTGATTTCGTCCAATTCGAGAATATTTCGTTACTAGGATTTCTGAAACCAAAAACAGCAAAACAGGAACTGCACTTTGGCATCTTGTTAATAGGTTAGTTCCAAAATGCACGAATATGACATAAAGTGTGCATAAAACATGTAGATATCATCAATAATGTGGCATGGAACACAAGAAATTATCGATACATCGGAGACGTATCAGCATCCCCAAGCTTAGTTCTGCTCGTCCCGAGCAGGTAAACGATAAACAAAGATAATTTCTGGAGTGACATGCCATCATAAACTTGATCATATTGTAAACATATGTAATGAATGCAGCGATCAAAGCAATGGTAATGACATGAGTAAACAACTGAATCATAAAGCAATGACTTTTCATGAATAGCACTTTCAAGACAGGCATCAATAAGTCTTGCATAAGAGTTAACTCATAAAGCAATAATTTAAAGTAAAGACATTGAAGCAACACAATGGAAGATTAAGTTTCAGCGGTTGCTTTCAACTTGTAACATGTATATCTCAATGATAGTTGTCAACATAGAGTAATATAACAAGTGCAATATGCAAGTATGTAGGAATCAATGCACAGTTCACACAAGTGTTTGCTTCTTGAGGTGGAGAGAAATAGGTGAACTGACTCAACATAAAAGTAAAAAGAATGGTCCTTCAAAGAGGAAAGCATCGATTGCTATATTTGTGCTAGAGCTTTTATTTTGAAAACATGAAACAATTTTGTCAACGGTAGTAATAAAGCATATGAGTTATGGAAATTATATCTTACAAGTTGCAAGCCTCATGCATAGTATACTAATAGTGCCCGCACCTTGTCCTAATTAGCTTGGACTACCGGATCATCACAATACACATGTTTTAACCAAGTGTCACAATGGGGTACCTCCATGCCGCCTGTACAAAGGTCTAAGGAGAAAGCTCGCATTTTGGATTTCTCGATTTTGATTATTCTCAACTTAGACATCCATACCGGGACAACATGGACAACAGATAATGGACTCCTCTTTAATGCATAAGCATGTGACAACAATTATTATTCTCATATGAGATTGAGGATACATGTCCAAACACTACAAGAAAAGTTGCCATGGCCGACGAAGTTGAAGTCGCGCCGTGGTTGCTGGTGTACCATGGCCGACGATTTTGGGTCCCTCCGTGGTGCATGTCAAAACTTTTTTTTCTCGTTTTTGAGGCCACCTAGCCCGACGAAAGCGGCCAAAACGTCGCGTATGGTGGCCCGGGACGTGGTGCATCTCGAAATCTCGGGTTCACCGGCCGAGTCAACGCAAATCCGCACCGCCGAGGGATGTAGGGCCCAGATGGCAGCCTCTCTGGCATTGTTTTTTTCTTGATCGCGCCATCTCGTTCAACGTTCTCCGATCGAGCCGTTTACGATGCAGGATCATGGGTCCCGCATGTCATCCTCTATGAACCAAAATTCTTTCTATTCTTGGATTTTTTTGACCCCCTGATTTCTGGCTACTTCCTTTTTCTTTTGATCCCTTGCCGCCTTGGAAACATTGAGACCGCTGCTGCTAAATGGGACCCGCATGTCATCCTCTATGTGCAATCAACTTTCTTTTCTTGGATTTTTTTGGCACCTCAAATTTGGTCACTTGCCTTTTTCTTTCGATCCCCGCCGCCTCTCAAACGGTGATACGCTGCTGCTAAATGGGACCCTCATGTCATCCTCTATGTACTATAAAACTTTCTTTTCTTGGAGTTTTTTGGCACCTCATATTTGGTCACTTGCATTTTTCTTTCGATCCCCGCCGCCTCTCAAACGGTGATACCGCTCTGCTAAATGGGACCCGCATGTCATCCTCTATGTACTATAAAACTTTCTTTTCTTGGAGTTTTTTTGGCACCTCAAATTTGGTCACTTGCCTTTTCTTTCGATCCCCTGCCGCCTCTCAAACGGTGATACCGCTGCTGCTAAATGGGACCCGCATGTCATCATCTATGTACTATAAAACTTTCTTTTCTTGAATTATTTTTGGCACCTCAAATTTGGTCACTTACCTTTTTCTTTCGATCTCATGCCACGTTTGAAACGTTGAGGAACCTGCAGGCTCATGGGACCCGCATGTCATCCTCTATGTACTATAAAAGTTTATTTTCTTGGTTTTTTTTCACCCTCTGATTTTTGGCAATTTTTTCTTTTGATCCCCTGCCGCCTCTCAAACGGTGATACCGCTGCTGCTAAATGGGACCCGCATGTCATCCTCTATGTACTATAAAACTTTCTTTTCTTGAATTATTTTTGGCTCCTCATATTTTTTCACTTGCCTTTTTCTTTCGATCTCATGCCACGTTTGAAACGTTGAGGAACCTGCAGGCTCATGGGACCCGCATGTCATCCTCTATGTACTATAAAAGTTCATTTTCTTGGTTTTTTTCACCCTCTGATTTTTGGCAATTTCTTTTTTCTTTTGATCCCCTGCCGCCTCAAACGGTGATACCGCTGCTACTAAATGGGACCCGCATGTCATCCTCTATGTACTATAAAACTTTCTTTTCTTGAATTATTTTTGGCTCCTCATATTTGGTCACTTGCCTTTTTCTTTCGATCTCATGCCACGTTTGAAACGTTGAGGAACCTGCTGGCTCATGGGACCCGCATGTCATCCTCTATGTGCTATAAAAGTTTCCTTTGTTGGATTTTTTTTCACCCGCTGATTTTTGGCTTGCCTTTTTCTTTTGATCCTCTGCCGATACGTCTCCGACGTATCGATAATTTCTTATGTTCTATGCCATATTATTGATGATACCTACATGTTTTATGCACACTTTATGTCATATTCGTGCATTTTCTGGAACTAACCTATTAACAAGATGCCGAAGTGCCAGTTCCTGTTTTCTCTGTTTTTGGTTTCAGAAATCCTAGTAATGAAATATTCTCGGAATCGGACGAAATCAAGACCCAGGTTCCTATTTTCACCAGCATCCGAACACCCGGAAGGACCGAGGGGGCACTGGGCCCCTGCACCATAGGCGGTGCGGCCCGGCCCGGCGCGCCGCCTATGGTGGCCACCCTTCGACCCTCATGCGCCGCCTCTTCGCCTATATAAAGCCTCTATCGCGAAAACCCTGATGCGAAGAACCACGCTACGGAAAACCTTCCAGAGCCGCCGCCATCGCGAAGCCAAGATCTGGGGGACAGGAGTCTCTGTTCCGGCACCCTGCCGGAGCGGGGAAGTGCCCCGGAAGGCTTCTCCATCGACACCGCTGCCATCTCCACCACCATCTTCATCACCGCTGCTGCTCCCATGAGGAGGGAGTAGTTCTCCATCGAGGCTCGGGGCTGTACCGGTAGCTATGTGGTTAATCTCTCTCCTATGTGCTTCAATACAATAATCTCATGAGCTGCCTTACATGATTGAGATTCATATGATGATGCTTGTAATCTAGATGTCATTATGCTAGTCAAGTGAGTTTTACTTATGTGATCTCCGGAGACTCCTTGTCCCACGTGTGTAAAGGTGACAGTGTGTGCACCGTGTGGGTCTCTTAGGCTATATTTCACAGAATACTTATTCACTGTTGAATGGCATAGTGAGGTGCTTATTTATATCTCTTTATGATTGCAATGTGTTTGTATCACAATTTATCTATGTGCTACTCTAGCAATGTTATTAAAGTAGTTTTATTCCTCCTGCACGTGTAAAGGTGACAGTGTGTGCACCGTGTTAGTACTTGGTTTATGCTATGATCATGATCTCTTGTAGATTGCGAAGTTAACTATTGCTATGATAATATTGATGTGATCTATTCCTCCTACATATGCATGAAGGTGACAGTGTGCATGCTATGCTAGTACTTGGTTTAGTCTTTTGATCTATCTTACACTAAAGGTTACTAAAATATGAGCATTATTGTGGAGCTTGTTAACTCCGGCATTGAGGGTTCGTGTAATCCTACGCAATGTGTTCATCATCCAACAAAAGTGTAGAGTATGCATTTATCTATTCTGTTATGTGATCAATGTTGAGAGTGTCCACTAGTGAAAGTGTAATCCCTAGGCTCTTGCTAAATACCGCTATCGCTGCTTGTTTACTATTTTATCGTTACTACTGCTGCATTACTACTGCTTGTTTACTGTCCTGGGCAAAGCACTTTTCTGGTGCCGTTGCTACTACTTATTCATACCACCTGTATTTCACTATCTCTTCGCCGAACTAGTGCACCTATTAGGTGTGTTGGGGACACAAGAGACTTCTTGCTTTGTGGTTAGGGTTGCATGAGAGGGATATCTTTGACCTCTTCCTCCCTGAGTTCGATAAACCTTGGGTAATCCACTTAAGGGAAACTTGCTGCTGTTCTACAAACCTCTGCTCTTGGAGGCCCAACACTGTCTACAAGAATAGATGCTCCCGTAGACATCAAGTACTTTTCTGGCGCCGTTGCCGGGGAGGAAAGGTAAAAGGCACTCATACTCCGGTTCCAGGTAACAGTACTTTTCTGGCGCCATTGTGTTTGTGCTCGAAGCTATTTCCTTTAGATCCTGCAATTGCATCTTTTTGTTTCTTGTTTACACTAGTTTGGCATAATGGACAACAATGAGCTTCTTATTCTATTTCCTGATTTAAAACATGGATTGTTTGATGCGAAAATTAAAAAACCTATGAAATCTTATTTGCATGCTGGTAGTAATATTAGTATGAACGCTTTGAACACCATTGTTGATAATGATATAGAAAGTTCTAAGCTTGGGGAAGCTGGTTTTCATGATCTTTTTAGTCCCCCAAGCATTGAGGAGAAAATTTTCTTTGATGATACTTTGCCTCCTATTTATGATGATTATAATGATAGTAGTCTTTTAGTACCGCCTGTTATGGAGGATAAATTTGATTATGATTACAATATGCCTCCTATATTTGATGATGAGAATAATAATGATAGCTACTTTGTTGAATTTGCTCCCACTACAACTAATAAAATTGATTATGCCTATGTGGAGAGTAATAATTTTATGCATGAGACTCATGATAAGAATGCTTTATGTGATAGTTATATTGTTGAGTTTGCTCATGTTGCTACTGAAAGTTATTATGAGAGAGGAAAATATGGTTGTAGAAATTTTCATGTTACTAAAATGCCTCTCTATGTGCTGAAATTTTTGAAGCTACACTTGTTTTATCTTCCTATGCTTGTTACTTTGCTCTTCATGAACTTGTTTATTTACAAGATTCCTATGCATAGGAAGCATGTTAGACTTAAATTTGTTTTGAATTTGCCTCTTGATGCTCTCTTTTGCTTCAAATACTATTTCTTGCGAGTGCATCATTAAAACTGCTGAGCCCATCTTAACGGCTATAAAGAAAGAACTTCTTGGGAGATAACCCATGTGTTATTTTGCTACAGTACTTTGTTTTATATTTGTGTCTTGGAAGTTGTTTACTACTGTAGCAACCTCTCCTTATCATGTTTTTGTGCCAAGTAAAGTCTCTATGGTAAAGTTGATGCTAGATTTGGATTGCTGCGCAGAAACAGCATTGCTGTCTGTCACGAATCTGGGTCTAATTCTCTGTAGATAACTCAGAAAATTATGCCAATTTACGTGAGTGATCCTCAGATATGTACGCAACTTTCATTAGTTTTGAGTTTTTCCATTTGAGCAAGTCTGGTGCCATTTTAAAATTCGTCTTTACGGACTGTTCTGTTTTGACAGATTCTGCCTTTTATTTCGCATTGCTTCTTTCGCTGTGTTGGGTGGATTTCTTTGTTCCATTACCTTCCAGTAGCTTTGAGCAATGTTCAGAAGTGTTAAGAATGATTGTGTCACCTCTGAACATGTGAGTTTTTGATTATGCACTAACCCTCTAATGAGTTTGCTTAAAGTTTGGTGTGGAAGAAGTTTTCAAGGGTCAAGAGAGGAGGATGATATACTATGATCAAGGAGAGTGAAAGCTCTAAGCTTGGGGATGCCCCGGTGGTTCATCCCTGCATATTTCAAGAAGACTCAAGCGTCTAAGCTTGGGGATGCCCAAGGCATCCCTTCTTCATCGACAACATTATCAGGTTCCTCCCCTGAAACTATATTTTTATTCCGTCACATCTTATGTACTTTACTTGGAGCGTCTGTTTGTTTGTTTCTATTTTTGTTTGTGTTTGAATAAATTGGATTACATCATGCTTGTGTGGGAGAGAGACACGCTCCGCTGGTTCATATGAACACATGTGTTCTTAGCTCATAATATTCATGGCGAAGTTTCCTCTTCGTTAAATTGTTATATGGTTGGAATTGGAAAATGATACATGTAGTAATTTGCTATAATGTCTTGGGTAATGTGATACTTGGCAATTGTTGTGCTCATGTTTAAGCTCTTGCATCATATACTTTGCACCCATTAATGAAGAAATACATAGAGCATGCCAAAATTTGGTTTGCATAATTGGTCTCTCTAAGGTCTAGATAATTTCTAGTAAGGTGTTTGAACAACAAGGAAGACGATGTATAGTCTTATAATCCTTGTAATATGTCTTTTATGTGAGTTTTGCTGTACTAGTTCATACTTGTGTTTGTTTCAAATAACCTTGCTAGCCTAAACCTTGTATCGAGAGGGAATACTTCTCATGCATCCAAATACTTGAGCCAACCACTATGCCATTTGTGTCCACCATACCTACCTACTACATGGTATTTCCTGCCATTCCAAAGTAAATTGCTTGAGTGCTACCTTTAAACAATTCAAAATTTATCACCTCTGATTTGTGTCAATGTTTTATAGCTCATGAGGAAGTATGTGGTGTTTATCTTTCAATCTTGTTGGGCAACTTTCACCAATGGACTAGTGGCTTCATCCGCTTATCCAATAATTTTGCAAAAAGAGCTGGCAATGGGATTCCCAGTCCCAAATTAATTAACAAAAATAGACACTCCTCCATGGTATGTGATTGTTGGACGGCACCCGAAGGATTCGGTTAGCCATGGCTTGTGTAAGCAAAGGTTGGGAGGAGTGTCATCATAATAAAACTAAAATAAAAAGGCACTCCTTCATGGTATGAGATTGTTGGCAGGCACCCGAGGATTCGGTTAGCCATGGTTTGTGAAAGAAAGGTTGGAAGGAGTGCCATCCAAAAATAAAATAAAATGGGAGCCGCTCTTTGAAGGTTTGTCTGGCAAGGGGTTAGAGTACCCGCTACCATTCGTTGACAACAACATACACCTCTCAAAACTTTATTTTTATGCTCTCTTTATGTTTTCAAAATCAAAGCTCTAGCACAAATATAGCAATCGATGCTTTCTTCTTTGAAGGACCATTCTCTTTACTTTTATGTTGAGTCAGTTCACCTATCTCTCTCCACCTCAAGAAGCAAACATTTGTGTGAACTGTGCATTGATTCTTACATACTTGCTTATTGCATTTGTTATATTTCTTTGCATTGACAATTATCCATGAGATATGTATATGTTATAAGTTGAAAGCAACCGCTGAAACTTCATCTTCCTTTGTGTTGCTTCAATGCCTCTACTTTGAATTATTGCTTTATGAGTTAACTCTTATGCAAGACTTATTGATGCTTGTCTTGAAAGTACTATTCATGAAAAGTCTTTGCTTTATGATTCACTTGTTTACTCATGTCATTACCATTGTTTTGATCGCTGCATTCATTACATATGTTTACAATATGATCAAGTTTATGATGGCATGTCACTTCAGAAATTATCTTTGTTATCGTTTTACCTGCTCGGGACGAGCAGAACTAAGCTTGGGGATGCTTGATACGTCTCCGACGTATCGATAATTTCTTATGTTCTATGCCATATTATTGATGATACCTACATGTTTTATGCACACTTTATGTCATATTCGTGCATTTTCTGGAACTAACCTATTAACAAGATGCCGAAGTGCCAGTTCCTGTTTTCTGCTGTTTTTGTTTTTTTTTTTCCTAGTAACGAAATATTCTCGGAATCGGACGAAATCAAGACCCAGGTTCCTATTTTCACCGGAAGCATCCAGAACACCCGGGAAGGACCAGAGGGGGGCACTGGGCCCCCAGACCATAGGCCGGCGCGGCCCAGGCCCTGGCCGCGCCGCCCTATGGTGTGGCCACCTCGACCCTCCGCGCCGCCTCTTCGCCTATATAAAGCCTCCGTCGCGAAACCCCGATGCGAAGAACCACGATACGGAAAACCTTCCGAGCCGCCGCCATCGCGAAGCCAAGATCTGGGGGACAGGAGTCTCTGTTCCGGCACCCGCCGGACGGGGAAGTGCCCCCGGAAGGCTTCTCCATCGACACCGCTGCCATCTCCACCGCCATCTTCATCACCGCTGCTGCTCCCATGAGGAGGGAGTAGTTCTCCATCGAGGCTCGGGGCTGTACCGGTAGCTATGTGGTTAATCTCTCTCCTATGTGCTTCAATACAATAATCTCATGAGCTGCCTTACATGATTGAGATTCATATGATGATGCTTGTAATCTAGATGTCATTATGCTAGTCAAGTGAGTTTTACTTATGTGATCTCCGGAGACTCCTTGTCCCACGTGTGTAAAGGTGACAGTGTGTGCACCGTGTGGGTCTCTTAGGCTATATTTCACAGAATACTTATTCACTGTTGAATGGCATAGTGAGGTGCTTATTTATATCTCTTTATGATTGCAATGTGTTTGTATCACAATTTATCTATGTGCTACTCTAGCAATGTTATTAAAGTAGTTTTATTCCTCCTGCACGTGTGTAAAGGTGACAGTGTGTGCACCGTGTTAGTACTTGGTTTATGCTATGATCATGATCTCTTGTAGATTGCGAAGTTAACTATTGCTATGATAATATTGATGTGATCTATTCCTCCTACATATGCATGAAGGTGACAGTGTGCATGCTATGCTAGTACTTGGTTTAGTCTTTTGATCTATCTTACACTAAAGGTTACTAAAATATGAGCATTATTGTGGAGCTTGTTAACTCCGGCATTGAGGGTTCGTGTAATCCTACGCAATGTGTTCATCATCCAACAAAAGTGTAGAGTATGCATTTATCTATTCTGTTATGTGATCAATGTTGAGAGTGTCCACTAGTGAAAGTGTAATCCCTAGGCCTCGTTCCTAAATACTGCTATCGCTGCTTGTTTATTGTTTCTGCGTTACTACTGCTGCATTACTACGCTTGTTTACTGTCCTGGGCAAAGCACTTTTCTGGTGCCGTTGCTACTAATTATTCATATCACCTGTATTTCACTATCTCTTCGCCGAACTAGTGCACCTATTAGGTGTGTTGGGGACACAAGAGACTTCTTGCTTTGTGGTTGCAGGGTTGCATGAGAGGGATATCTTTGACCTCTTCCTCCCTGAGTTCGATAAACCTTGGGTAATCCACTTAAGGGAAACTTGCTGCTGTTCTACAAACCTCTGCTCTTGGAGGCCCAACACTGTCTACAAGAATAGAAGCTCCCGTAGACATCAGCCCCCTTTGAAATGTCGAGTAAGCTGCTGGCTCAAGGGACCCGCATGTCATCCTCTATGTACTATAAAACTTTCTTTTCTTGAATTATTTTTGGCTCCTCATATTTGGTCACTTGCCTTTTTCTTTCGATCTCATGCCACGTTTGAAACGTTGAGGAACCTGCTGGCTCATGGGACCCGCATGTCATCCTCTATGTGCTATAAAAGTTTATTTTCTTTAATTTTTTTTCACCCTCTGATTTTTGGCTATTTCCTTTTTCTTTTGATCCCCTGCCGCCTTGGAAACGTTGGGTAAGCTGCTGACTCATGGGACCCGCATGTCATCCTCTATGTACAATCAACTTTCTTTTTCTTTTGATCTCAAGCCGCATTTGAAACGTTGAGACCGCTGCTGCTAAATGGGACCCGCATGTCATCCTCTACGTACAATAAAGTTTCTTTTCTTGGATTATCTTTGGCTCCTGATATTTTGTCACTTGCCTTTTTCTTTCGATCTCATGCCGCCTTTGAAACGTTGAGTAAGCTGCTGGCTCATGGGTCCCGCATGTCATCCTCTGAACAATAAAAGTTTCCTTTCTTGGAGTTATTTTTTACCCCTAATTTCTGGTTATTTGCCTTTTTCTTTTGATCTCCTGCCCCCTCTGAAACGATGAGGACGCTGTTGGCAGGTCGGTCCCACATGTCATCCTCTATGAACAATAAAAGTTTCCTTTGATGGATTTATTTTGAACCCCTAATTAATTTCTGGATATTTCCCCTGCCGCCTTGGAATCGTTGAGGATGCTGCTGCCTCATGGGTCCCGCATCTCATCCTCTCAGAACGGTAAATGTTTATTTTCTTGGATTTTGTTGACCAAACGATTTTTGGCTTATTTTTCTTTCGATCACCTGCAGCCTTTAAAACGTTGAGGACGCCGCTGGCTCACGGGTCCCACATGTCAACCTCTATGAACAATAAACGCTGAGGATGCTGCTGCCTCATGGGTCCCGCATGTCATCCTCTCAGAACGAAAATGTTTCTTTTCTTGGATTTTTTACCAACAGATTTTTGGTTTATTTTTTCTTTCCATCCCCTGCCGCCTTTAAAACGTTGACGACGCTGTTGGCTCATGGGTCCCCGATGTCAGCCTCCCCGTACAAGAAACATATGATATCTTGATTATTTTGCAGACAATAAACAATGTATTGCGCTCTGAGCTATTTCAAACGGATAATTAAATCTTTATTTTTACATAAACAAACTTATATGTTGAATCTCCTTGTTTTTTTGTCTTTGCGAAGCATAGGACTTTCCTGTTTTTTTAGAAAATTCGGAACTTTCCTGTTTTGGAGTGGGCTGAAATTGTACGAGTCAAAAGGCCTAGCAGGATAGTTCGAAGGCCCAGATGTCCAGATGCAGCCCAATTGAAATCTTTCTTCTTGGATTTTTTTCACCCCCTGATTTCTGGCTACTTCATTTTTCTTTTGGTCCTGTGCCGCCTTGGAAACGTTGAGACCGCTGCTGCAAAATGGGACCCACATGTCATCCTCTACGTACAATAAAATTTCTTTTCTTGGATTATTTTTGGCTCCCGATATTTGGTCACTTGCCTTTTTCTTTCGATCCCGTGCAGCCTCTCAAACGGTGATACCGCTGCTGCTAATTGGGACCCGCATGTCATCCTCTATGTACAATCAAGTTTCTTTTCTTGAATTATTTTTGGCTCCTGATATTTGGTCACTTGCCTTTTTCTTTCGATCTCATGCCACGTTTGAAACGTTGAGGAACCTGCTGGCTCATGGGACCCGCATGTCATCCTCTATGTACTATAAAAGTTCATTTTCTTTGTTTTTTTCACCCTCTGATTTTTGGCTATTTCCTTTTTCTTTTGATCCCCTGCCGCCTTGGAAACGTTGAGTAAGCTGCTAGCTCATGGGACTCGCATGTCATCCTCTATGTCCATCAACTTTATTTTCTTGGATTTTTTTGACCCCCTAATTTCTGGTTACTTTCTTTTTCTTTTGATCTCAAGCCGCATTTGAAACGTTGGGACCGCTGCTGCAAAATGGGACCCGCATGTCATCCTCTATGTAAATAAAGTTTCTTTTCTTAGATTATCTTGGGCTCCTGATATTTTGTCACTTGCCTTTTTCTTTCGATCTCATGCCGCCTTTGAAACGTTAAGTAAGCTGCTGGCTCATGGGTCCCGCATGTCATCCTCTACGAACAATAAAAGTTTCCTTTCTTGGAGTTATTTTTTACCCCTAATTTCTGGCTATTTGCCTTTTTCTTTTGATCTCCTGCCCCCTTTGAAACGATGAGGACGCTGTTGGCAGGTCGGTCCCACATGTCATCCTCTATGAACAATAAAACTTTCCTTTGATGGATTTATTTTGAACCCCTAATTAATTTTTGGATATTTCCTTTTTTCTTTTGATCCCCTGCCGCCTTGGAATCGTTGAGGATGCTGCTGCCTCATGGGTCCCGCATGTCATCCTCTCAGAACGGTAAATGTTTATTTTCTTGGATTTTGAATACCAAATGATTTTTGGCTTATTTTTTTTTCGATCTCCTGCCGCCTTTAAAACGTTGAGGACGCTGCTGGCTCACGGGTCCCACATGTCAGCCTCTAACATTAAACGCTGAGGATGCTGCTGCCTCATGGGTCCCGCATGTTATCCTCTCAGAACGAAAATGTTTCTTTTCTTGGATTTTGTACCAACAGATTTTTTGTTTATTTTTTCTTTCCATCCCTGCCGCCTTTAAAATGTTGACGACGCTGCTGGCGCATGGGTCCCCGACGTCAGCCTCCCCGTATAAGAAACATGTGATATCTTGATTATTTTGCAGACAATAAACAGTGTATTTTGCTCTGAGCTATTGCAAAGGGATAAATTAAATCTTTATTTTTACATAAACAAACTTATATGCTGAATCTCCTTGTTTTTTTTTCTTTGCGAGGCATAAGACTTTCCTGTTTTGGAATGGGCTGAAATTGTACGAATCAAAAGGCGTCCAGCGGGATAGTTTGAAGGCCCAGATGGCCAGAAGCAGCCCAATTGAAATATTCCTTTTCTTGGATTTTTTGACACCCTTATTTCTGGCTACTTCCTTTTTCTTTTGGTCATGTGCCGCCTTGGAAACATTGAGACCGCTGCTGCAAAATGGGACCCGCATGTCATCCTCTATGTACTATAAAGTTTCTTTTCTTAGATTATTTTTGGCTCCTGATATTTGGTCACTTCCTTTTCCTTTCGATCTCATGCCGCCTTTGAAACGTTGAGGAAGCTGCTGGCTCATGGGTCCCGCATGTCATACTCTATGAACAATAAAGTGTCCTTCATTGGATTTATTTTTTACCCCTAATTTCTGGCTATTTACCGTTTTCTTTTGATCCCCTACCCCCTTTGAAACGATGAGGACGCTACTGGCAGGTCGGTCCCACATCCTCTATGAACAATAAAAGTTTCCTATGATGGATTTATTTTTGACCCCTTTTGATCCCCTGCCGCCTTGGAATCGTTGAGGATGCTGCTGCCTCATGGGTCCCGCATGTCAGCCTCTCAGAACGGTAAATGTTTCTTTTCTTGGATTTTTTTACCAACTGATTTTTGGCCTTTGTCTTTCTATCTCCTGCCGCCTTTAACACGTTGGGGACGCTGCCGGCTCAGGGGTCCCACATGTCAGCCTCTATGAACAATAAACCTTTTGTTTGATTTATTATTGACCCATAATTTCTTGGTATTTGCCTTTTTCTTTCGATCTCATGCCGCCTCTGAAACGTTGAGACGCTGCTGGCTCATGGGTCCCTGTCAGCCTCTATGAACAGTAAAAGTTTCCTTTGTTTGATTTATTTTTGACCCTAATTACTGGCTATTTGCCTTTTTTATCCCCTGCCGCCTTTGAAACTAAGAGGACGCTGCTGGCCCATGGGTCCCACATCTCAGCCTCTCTGAACGATAAACCTTTCCTTTCTTTTTTTTCGATCCCGTGCCGCCTTGGAAAATGTGAGACCGCTCCTGCAAAACGGGACCCATATGTCATCCTCTATGTACAATAAAAGTTTCTTTCCTTGGATTATTTTTGGCACCTGATATATGGTCACTTGCCTTTTTTTCGATCCCCTGCCGCCTTTGAAACGTTGAGGACGCTGCTGGCTCGTGGGTCCCACATGTCAGCCTCTATGAACAATAAACATTTCATTTCTTGGATTTATTTTTGACCGCTGATTTCTGGGAACTTTGCTTTTTCTTTCGATCCCCTGCCGCCTTTGTTAAAGTTGAGGACGCTGCTGCAAAATGCGTCCCACATGTCAGCTTCTCTGTACGATAATTGTTTCCTTTCTTGGATTTTTTTCCACGGCTGGCCGATGGGTCCACGATGTCAGCCTCTATGTACAAGAAATATGTGATTTCTCGATATGTTTTAACCCGAGATATGTAGGATACTTGCTTTTTTCGATCCCTTTTGTTTGTCTTTACCTTCAAATGTTGAGGGACGCTACTGGCAAATGGGTCCTGCTCTAGCATTCTCAACTGAAGGAAAAACTGAAATATTGCCTATTCATTTGTTTTTCGTACTCCATGCACATAATCCATACTAACTGTTGATCCGGGTTTTAGTTCAACTTAATTAGTTCAAATTTGATCTACGAGGAAGTATGTAATATATTTTGGGTTCACAACACTACACTTGTTAACAACAATCTGATGAAGAGGTTTGTCATTTTTTTAAAACTACAAATACACTCTAAGATCTTGCAAACTGATAGAATAAATCTTGGAACTTTAAATAATTTATGAAAATTTTGAAATCAACTATATGAATATATCAAAATATAGAGCCCATGTAGATGCGCATACTGGCTATGCGCATTTAAAAAGAATCATAATCATAATTGATACGAAATAAAAATAACTTTATATTTAGAATCTCGGTTTCTTGAGGGCCAATCATAGGATCTCCGTGTTTAAATTAGGAAGGGCCCCAATGGCATGAGTCGGAGGCCCATTAAATGTTTTTGGATTGTTATCAGCGAAGCAAGCAGGCTGACAGCAATCACCATGTACATGGCCGGCGGCAGCCCAAAAGTACAAACAATTGGCCCATGCAGGGAAGGTAGTACTTTTTTTATTGGGAAGGTTGTCTGGCTAACCCAAAAAAAAAGTGGTGCTACATGGGGTAGCACTTGAACCCGGAATGAGACCATGAACAGTACATATGCTACATGCTACAGTACTTAGTTCTTAGCTATCTATTTTCGATCCAACGTCCAAATCTACAAGTCAACCAACTGTTCATCTGTGCTTGCTGATGTCAAGGCACTGGATCCTGGACGCTTGAACCCATGATCGTTACTGAGGGTTGCCTATTTGCGCATAATATGTTTTGTCAGCGGGCACTTCACTAGTTTGTGCAAAACATATCCAGCGCAGGATTCGAAAAAACAACACGTTTTTTTCTTTACGGAAACAACAGAACATCTCATGTTCATCACAATCCAGCCAACATAAGCACATAATAATTAATAGTACAACTAGAGAGCTGTACATATAAATAAGGTTTGTCAAGCTTCATGCACTAGCCAACGCAACCAAAAGTCCGAACTGATGGAAAGGGCTAGGCAATCCACTTATACATCTGAACACCCCTCCTCACGTGTGACCGGAAGAAGGGAAGAGGTCAACACAAGGAGACTCTCAAGAGGCATATACGTGGACTCCGAGGAGGGCAACGGAGGGCAGCACCAATTTTTAGGATAAATTACGAAAGCCAGGTCTCGAACTCGAGACCCTGGGCTCTGATACCATGCCAAGCTTCATACACAAGCCAACGCAACCAAAAGTCCGAACTAATGGAAAGGGCTAGGCAATCCACTTATCAACATCCCCCCCTCACATGTGACCACAATCCAGTAATGGTACCATCATGTTCACCACAATACATCATCATTATACTACAGAACATTTGTAAGACAACTTAATACAGCTGTGATTCATTTTGTTGCCCCAGCGATGGGTGATAACCTGAACACCATATAACCTTCTCACAGCAATTGTAACCAAATATGAGCACCTGCAATGATTTGGTGTCAATCTTCTTGAAGGTCAGGAGGTATCCTACCTTCAAGTCATGTGCTTTGACAAACTCTGGCCATCCTGCGTCCATTAAAACATTGCCATCTTGTTGCTTCAGGTCCACAATCCAGGTGCATGCAGTGGACATCTTCAGGTTGATGGACTCTGGACACCCACCGTAAAACCAGGGTAGAACACGACTGGGGATGGTAATCACCTCTAACTCCGATGTACATAGTACCTTGCAGAAGCTGTCAGCGGTATTCTCCTCATCGATGCGCCTAAACACCTTGCACACTGGGGCTGGCTCTACAGATGTCTCCTTCCATGATAAGCTCTCTCCAAGCTTGAGCTTCTTGTTTGAACACTGCAAAAAAGAGGCCTCAATTAGATAATGCCTCTAGCTTCTGACCGTAATTCCAAGCAAATGCATAATCAAAGGCACCTAGCAAAGTCAGCGGATCATTGTTCTTATCGAACACACAGTCTGAACAATAAGCTTCTGAATCTAGCTAGGCTGATATGTACAACCTTGTATCATCAAATTATTCAGCATAGTGTATCATTGTATCGCAGAAGCCAAATCGATATAAATAGTAGCTATGAGAATAGAAATCAAGCTAGCATGAGCCATGCATGCTTGCTGGCTAGGTCTAGCATCAGAGTAATGCATCTGCAGTTCATCATCCGCCAGTACAGATCGACCAAGCAAACAAAAAAAAATCAGCGTCGGCCTAAAGAGTCCATAAGCCAGACATGCATGCTCGGTGTCCTCATATGTGATTATCGGCCGTGGATTGACCAATATCATATTTGAACGATTATTATTGCACACATTAGATCCAGTCCCAACCTAGCTAGCATGCGTGCATGTGTAGCCCGAGTCTTTACCAGAGGATTAATATATACACTGGATGAGAGAAATAGTCTATATCAAACAATGCTAAGCAACCGGCAATACAGCTTAGATATAATAAAGATGTGACCGGCAACCCTAGTGATTCGGGGGAAACATACCGCCATTGCAGCCATGGACCGAGAGAATCGGGGATGCCGCGCCGCCTTAGTGGAGTTTTTAGGTGCGACGTCGCCGCATCCGTAGAGGACGGAGTCCAAGCCGCGTAGTCCGAGCGGTGGTGGACGCCGGTGGTGTAGGGAGAGGACTCAGGGGAGATGGACGGCGAGGGATCTGGGGAGATCTGAACATGAGGGGGCTGTGAGAAACTGAGAATGATACATCAGCAAGGGAATAAATGCGCGTGTCCCCCCGGTCAAAAAAATGCGCGTTTCTTGGAGGAACGAAGCCAGGTACGCAGGAATCCACACAGAAAACTTCACCCGGCGGGTCACTGGGCTTTATCAGTATCTGGTGGGGCCCGGACCTACATACCAGTGAGACAGGTCGTGTGGGTTATGATCCGATCAGTGTGCACACAGAAATTGCATTCAGAGCTAAGGGCCTCAGACTACGTTGTACTATACAGTATATCCGTTTCTTTTGGTAAAATGAAAACGATACTCCATCTGATCCTCATTACTTGATGATAAAATGGATGTCTCTACAACTAATATGTGTCTAGATACATCTATATGAGAGCGTCTGTGTTTGTACTGTGTATCTAAAAAAATATGGATCGGAGGGAGCATTAAGAGGTGTCAAAAAAAACTGCAAACAAACATGGATGTAAGCAGTTGAGTATTAAACCAGTGCGTAAAATACCTTTATATCTCGACCATGTAACAATGAATATGAGAAGTTTTGGGGGTTTGACCATCTGCACTTGTGTTCGCTACAATCAGATCAAAAAAATTGGTCACTTTTACACTTCCTAAAATAAAATGTATTTTTCCCTGAGATTTTACAAGCTCGTACAAGAAAGCATTGACTACATATGGGATATATCACATTTACACTTACAAATCTATGAATATTTCAAAATGTTGAGCTCCATGTAGCTAGGTATAATACAAATCATCAGACCGCACATTGAAACTACCGCAGCATATCACAGTAAATTAAAGTAAAATAAAACATGTCTAACATATACTATATTAGCTAATTAACAAAGTCTCATCACAGTGTATCTGATCCCCAGTTCAGCTTAATACAAAAACCAAGTTCAGCATGAACATCAGCAGGGCACTACCCCAGGTCCAAAAGCAGCATCTAGTTAATTCAATAAAATATTGAGGTGTTTCTGATCCCCTCTTCCTAAAAACACTGCAGATCATGCATGCAACTAAGGGTGATCAGCACAAAATATTACCCTCTGGGTGGAGGTGTTACTGTCGTAGATCAACACATTCATCAAGGAAGTGTCTTTCACCTCGAAGACGAGAATGTCATCGAGCTGCAGTTCATGCGCCTCTGCAAACCCGAACCAACCATCCTTCAAGACCAGTTCACCCTGGTACTCATCGATGTGCACATACCAGGCGCAGCCTACGCTCGTCTTGAGCTTGATAGGCCTGGGAAGAATCCCTTTCAGACATTGCTTGAATTCTCTGGGGATGACCAACATATACATGTCATCGTTGCCATCCAGTTGCACATAGAAGCGCGAGGGCTGAGGAGGGTCCGCCGAGTGACCAACCCGTTTAGGGCGGCCTTTCCCTCGCCCTTTTAATATAAAACGTTGAATTGCTGCATCACGCCTGCCCGTCACCTTCGGCTTTTTGGCTAGTGAGTTTCTTTGAATTCTGAACTCGGGGCGGTGCAGAGGACATGTACAATCGACAGTCCTAAGACGTAGTTGCTCATTGACGTTGGAGCGAGTTTGCTTCTGCATCTAGTTAAGCACGGTATATATCAATCAACAGCATATAAATCAGAACGTAACATACATGGAGAAAATGCATCTAGCTATCTCTTTAATTAGTTTGCACAAAATCTAGCAGCAGCAAGACAATTTGATTTTACAGGTACTGAGCAAGCTTTCAGACTTTCTGAAACAGGTAACATGGAGCATATATTTGTATGTTCAGACTGCCAAACCCTGCTCTGTGATGGATACTATTACTTAACATCTTTTTTTGCCAGAACTAGTACTTAACATCTACTGTTTCCCGTCATTAAAAAAACATTTGCAGAAGAATACTAGTTTCCCATCATTAAAGAAAAAAGAACTTGTTTAAAACCCCAACTATCATTGACTACTTACACCTGCATCCTAGTGAGTTCAGGACAACTTACAGCCACTTTTGGTGGTGCCGCCACCGGAGAAGACCGTGCCGCGGGGGTTGGGGTCGGCGCAGCCGGAGAAGCTGGTGCCGCCGCCAGGGAAATCAGTGCCGAGCCAGATGGTGCTTCCAGCGGAGAAGAAAGTACCGCGAGAGATGGAACCGACGCTGCCAAAGGGTAAGAAACGGATGTACTCGTAGATCCTTCTCTAGTCACGATCTGGATAGAAGAGACTGGACGTCCATCAAGCTGCTGGAGGATGCGGTGGATCAAATCGGCTGAGTTCAGGAAATATCGGCGATGTTCATCTGTGTCGGCGGCCGTTACCGCCAGGCAGCTGCCGGTGGAGGGAGGAGGCGAGCCGTTCATGGCAGTCATTAGTGTAAAAGAGGTGAAGTAGGTGGGAGAGATAGAGGGTTCGGGACTGAAGTAATTGTAGTCTGCTCTCTCATTTTTACAAGCATGCGTCCTCAGGCAGATTTTTTTTTAGATGCGTACTCAGGCTGCTTTGTCAAACCAGGGCCTCAATGAAGCCCAGTTAACTATTTCTCCGCTAAAAGCGCACTATAGCATATCTAGAGGGTCCACGCTTAGTAATTTTGCACGCTGTGGCGCTATTTGCGAAACAGCATGCTATATCGCCCTACTTCATAGTGTTAGCGCGCTATTTTTTTCAGGCAAGTTGCTTTCACTTTTTCGTGGTGATGAACTACAATCTGTTGGTTCCACTTCTAAGTCAGAAGATAATATCGCTCATGCTAATATGTTTTAATAAATAATTTATACTATGTTGTTGCCTTGTGAAATGTTGATGTTAGCCTTCTAAAATACTTGAGATCTATTTCTATATGTGGTTATGTATGTATGATTCAGTCACTTTTGGACTATATATATCTATTCGCTCTAGTAAAATTATTTATTTTTAGGCTATATTTAGTATTATTTTGAAAATGCTATTTAAAATATACCACACTATTACCACGATATAGCGTTCATATCGTTTGAAGGAGGCTGCCGCTAATTCATTTAACACGCTATTTTAAACATTGGTTAAGACGCGTTTGGCGGCCTGCATCCAGGCTGGTGGGGAAATACCGTACCCAAGTGCTTAAAAGATTGCAACTTTTAGCAGGAAAACATTAGGGCACGTCCAACACAGGCGCTACTGCAAGGGGCGTGAAACTCTTTTCACCAGTCCTAGCTACAGCACCGGAACCAACAGGAAGTCAGTCTGCCATCAGCAATTAGCGCTGTAAGGAGAGTACCTGGAGGATTTTACAATCTTTTCACATTCATTTGTTCTCTATTAGCGCCATATAGTATATAGCATTGTAATGCCCTTATACTCCTCTCAACATTAAAAAAAGGTGTGCATATACTAATAATAGTTGCTGAAATGAAACTAAAAATAAACAGACATGCACGGTTTACGAAGGATGGAAATACAGAGTTCATCACCATCCGTTTAAATAAGATTAGATTACTTCAATGTGGGCTACATACACACTAAAATGAGTAAACAGACACACTGAAATGGGTCAAGGTATATAAGATTCAGAAAAAAGGAAGAGCATATTAAGATACGGAACAGGTTACTGAATTGTTCAAATATATCGTACAAAAAAGATTATTTTCTCCAGAAAGATTCATGGCTCAGTTTAGGGTTGCATCAACATGCGGATATTTTTCAGACTAGGCTTAAACCACATTGTCGCCTGTCGGGGAAATCCCCAACCTTCTTTTGGAAGGGTGATAACTCCCATGAGCTCATTTTCCCCTTGCTGCAGGTTACAACGACAAATACAACTAAATGCTGGTTCCCGAAATGCATAGTACGCGATGTACACACAATTTGACCTCATGAATGGAGTCAATGTTCCATCAGGAGCATTGCCATCATTTATCTTCAGGTTCATTGGATAATTCAGTCCAATGAACAGAGAGTGTGTGCCAAGGCTGTCAACTCGACTCCAATTGGGTCCAATCAGGGATAGATCTTTCTCAAAAATATGTATGACAGGGGCAGGACACTCCCGCAGGATAAGGCCATTACCATCATGCAGAACTTCTGCAGGCTCAAGGTGATCATTGCTACGTATATACCGATCTTCATGGATGATCATCAAGCGCTTGCCATCGGCTGATCGAGCTAAAAACCATCTGCCAAATGGATCCTCCATCGGTGATGGGATCACGAATGGCGGGGCAAGGTGTGCATCTGCATTGTAAACGGAGACCAAAAAAAATTAGTGTTTGAATGGCTCAGGAAGACAATAATACCAGTAGCTGCAACTTCACATTTGTAGGATCAAATGGAGGATGCAGTCATTATACTTGTATAAAAACTCGAAGAAATAAAATTGTTCCCATTTGAGATGTATGTTAATTACACTCATATTCATTGATGGTAGATACATGTCTCAACCTTATCTGATCCATGATTGTAATGCTTTGAGTACATCGAATATTCAAATAAATTGAAAGTTTGCATGCATCAATTGATGAAGAGGCCAGGGCTAAGCTCCTTATTCATATTCTGATAAGAGCATGCAGTAACTAATTCAGGAATGCATTCATATACTGCAATAATCTGGTTTGGGTTGACAGATTAGTGCACTGCATATACTACTGTAATTCGTTTGTAGCAATGGTTCAGTCAGGTTAGGATAATTAAATGGTGCACAGTCATTTGAAAGGTGAAAAAAAATCTTATTGACCAATTAGTTAATTCAGTTACAATATATCATGAATGGGCTTGATATTAAAATTTATTGCGAAGTATATCATATGGATTGAAGAATTACCAGCCTGTGATTGATCCCAGCAATATGTGGTGCCGGTCCACCCATCCACCGCAACAATGAAGCCGTTGTGCTCGATGGCGTCACTGTAATCTACACCCCAACTAGCAAGAGAGAATAACCTCCACTCCTGGCTACCATTAGCCAGGTAAGCGAGTCCAGAATTGAATAGAGCGATGAGCTTGTAATCTGAGTAATGTCCAGCTTTTGTGGGCACTTCGCAAATTACAATCTTCAACAAAAACATGGCACGCCCATACGTCATGTACCTTTCAGGAGGCAAGTCGGGGAAGCCAATCCATTCCTCCCGAAAAATGTTGCAAGTTTCCGACGATGGTAGGGAGATTTCTTGGTGCGTGTAGATGTTCGCGAGGAACCAGTTCCCACCACTGTCCACGCCGGCGATCCAGTCGCCGTTCATGCCAACCCAGAATCTATTGTCCATGAACGGCAGGATGGCTGTGCGCCGAGGATGGTCGAGGGGCACAACGTGGTACACCGTGTGGTGCGCACTACTATCATCATAGTGCCAATGGGCAGAATCGGGCATCAGCAAGCAGGGTCCATCCCAATGGTGTAGATTCATGTTGTCGGCGACATGGCGGCACAGCGTTTTGGAGCATGCGGCCAGCCGGACGTCGACTGTAACGTCCAGACTCTGGGCAATGAGATTGAACAGCTCGGCGGGGAGCTTCCCCCAGTCGCCATACAGCTGGTCGTCGTTCGATGCCGCCATGGAGACGAGATGGATTTAAGAGGGCGGAAGCAAGTATGTGTGATTGGAGTTTTGTAGGAGAGTCGAGCGGGAAGGAGGAGTGCTGCGGTTCTGCGGAGGGGTGAGGAGAGAAAGCTATGCAAATGGGAGATCTAGAGGATGAAAAAATTTGCTAGCAGCGCTTGGCGAGTGGAGAACGATGATGGAAGTGGAGAGCCAAGGATGGAAACGATGGAGGTGAAGAGTAGGAGTGGATATGACTTTTTTTATTCTTCAGCAGCTGCATCGAGGCGCCGAGTAAAACTTCGGCTAGGATAGCACGCCACTACGTCCTGGTGCAGTTACTGTCCCGTCAAATCAGTTTGACCACAGAAATGGTTTCTTTATTAGTACAGTATAACTTAATTTTTTCGAACAATATATACTACTCCATTTAATATACTCACTCCGATTCATATTACTTGTCAAATGATATGGATGAATCTTGAACTAAAATGTGTCTAGATATATCCATATTATAGTCAACTAATATGAATCGGAGTTTGTTTGGTTCAAAGGATTTCTAAAGGTATCTTGTACGGAGTAGGATTTTTACACATAGGGATTTTTCCTATAGAGCTTGCTTGATTCAAAGGATTGAGAACCCTCCAAAATACCTATGGATTGCTTTCTCTACAATCCTATCTCTTTAAAGTGTCAAAAAATTCTAAACTAAAATTTACATGTACATCTAGACATTTTATGTTGGTACACAAGTTTTCAAAAAAAACTATAAAAATTTGTGGCTCCTGTAAAAAAGACAAATTTTGGTGCTATAACACGACTACGTACAGGACATTTTTTTGTCTTTTTTGTACACGCCACATAAAATGTTGTTTCTCCATGAAAACTTGTGCACTAACATAGAATGTCACGATGTACAACAAAAAATTTATGTCAGAATTTTTTGACATTTTTAAAATTGTTTTTTAATTATTTTATATAATAGGAGCATTTGCTTGATTCAAAGGATTGAGAACCCTCCAAAATACCTATGGATTGCTTTCTCTACAATCCTATCTCTCGGTAATATTGCTATGTGTCTATAACAACTATGAAATGAACTCAATCTCAATAGAAATTTCCTTTGTCTTTCCTAATCAAACAACTAGTTATTTTATGTCTTCGTTTACAAATTAAGATAATTTTTAGGTTATAGGTAATCATCGAGCTTATGTGATCATCTTTTATGATCAAACTTACTTGATCAGCCGCGGAGGCGCAAAGGACTAAAGGAGCAGTGGTGTGCATTAATACGGCCGCATGGGGAAGGCACAGCTAGCGACGATGAGACGTATCGCCAGCATTGGCCTAGGGAACCGTCGCCACCATTAATAAAAGCTATCCCTTTGGGCACCATGTCTCCCACTACTCGTGTCACGCGCGCATGTGGGTTACGGATGGATGGGCTGGGGAAGCCGGACAGAAAACATGACAACCAGGGGGAAATGAATAAAAATAATACAAAGTCGAAAATATTTCGAAAAATAAACTTTGTAAGAAACTCCATGCGTTTAGAAAATGCGAAGGTAATATGTTGAAACACGTCTAGACCACGTCTAGAACCACCGTCCCAAAGCTTAAGGATTAAATTGATTTTTCGAAAGTCAAACTAAGTTAAGTTTGACTAAGTTTTTACCAAAAGCATTAATATGCAAGATACAAAATCAATATTATTAGATAGAAAATAAATTATATTTTCATATGGTGTCTACAAAATATTATATGTGCTGATAGATTCTTTTAAGAGTTTTGTCGAACTTTACTTGGTTTGACTTTTCAAGATAAATATACTAAGCTTTAAGCATTGGAACGGAGGTATTTTTCGAAGCACCTACATGTCTTTAGAAGACAAAAGAAAACATGGAGTAAGGTTGTTTTTTGTGCAAAAGTTTACGTCAAAATCTGGTTATTTGTGTAAAAAGAATCTCAAATTGTGTTATGTGCAAAAACTGCACCAACAAGTGGTGGTATGTGCAATTTCCTCCGTCACACAAAAGGCAAGCCATTGATACATACTTAATTGTGAATAATTACAAAAGTAGTAGGCAACTAATAAGCGCACATGATTAAACTGCTATGCGAGATCTTCAGCCACCAGAAGTCGTTCCCGCGCCTCTCTAGCATTGAAAATCACGCGTTCTGCGACTTCCATCAAAGAGACAAGCTGAGCTTTGATCCGTTCTCCCAGATGAATGGCCTCGTCACAACTCCTACGAGCACAGGCCGTGATCTCATCCACTTCTAGGAAAGACACCGCCTGCCTGTACCGAAATATCTTGATCCCTAACTCTCTGTTCTCCTCCCGCATGCTGGCAAGATCCAACTTCATCCTTCGACAGGATAAGCAAGGGGAGTGATCCTGCCAAAGGTAACAACAAACATATCGAGCGTTACCGGCAAACGAAGGGCACAAATTGGCTGATTAACGAATGTGGTCACAAACATGTAGGACAGACTTAAGTGGTGTCTACATGTCAGTGACTCGAAGTACCCAAAAACCAGCAACCCAAAGTCAGCTAATATTAACCTCCGTCTTCAGCTCCTTCATCCTCTTGAACGGCGGGGAAGCTGGCAACTTATCTTCTTCTACGACCTCTCGCTGGAACCTGACGTCGAAGGATGAGAGATCCTGCGAACGGATGTGCTGCGCCTGCGCGTGCGATTCACCAGGGCGCTTCTGGCGTAACTCGGAGTTCTCCGCGCCGAGATGCGGAAGTTCCGCTCCCGGGGCCTTGTTGACCCTAAGCCGAGATAGCTCCTGTGTAAGCCGACGAAAAACGTTCAAAATGTTACAGATCAGGCATATCATTACCAGTGCAAACGAGGTAAGTGAATCTCCGGGATCTCGCCCAACGACCGCGGTTGGTCCAATGCCACCACATCTTCTCCGAGATTGACTAACTCCTTTACATCATCTTCTCCGACATTGACTATCTCCTTTACATCATCTTCTGCTCCGAGCTTGACCATCTCCTTTACATCATCTTCTCCTGCGAGCTTGATCATCTGCCTCACATCATCTTCTCCGGCGATATCGACACTCTCCTGCGGAAGATAACAGATATAAGTCCGAGTATTAGCAGCAAAACGAAGGTAATTAAAAGAGGCGTAGTAACCCTTGTGTCCTGGCTCATCAACGGCGGGGACGCTGAGCCCGCATCGTCTCCTCCGAGATCTCCCTTCGGAGGCAGGATTGTTAGAGACAGTGTACTTCTGGTAGTAGTATTTATGCGTGGGGCGCCAGGGGGTCGAGAAGCTAGGACTGCATCTTCTCCTCCGAGCTCTTCCTTGGTAGACATGACAAATGAAACGAGGTGTGAGGGGCGTAAGGTATAAAAATGGCGGACGGCCGCCCCGCCTCGGCCCTCCAAGGCTTATTTTTTTTGCCTTACTAAACTAAAAAACATAGTTGTACTCAGTTTTCCCCAGCTCCTTAGTTTTTCCTCAGTTTTACCCCCAAACGTTTGTCTGAAACCCGCAGAAGCAACTCAGACGGCAGGATTCCCGTTTAGTTGACCGTTCTGTCACGTGTGGGGCCGCGTCGTGTGGGGCCGCGTCGTGTGGGCCCGCGTCGCGTGGGGCTGGTAGAAAGGGACCGCGTGGGACAGGACGAGAAGCGTTTGGTTGCACGTGAGCAGGAGCTGGGTTCTGTCTCTCTCGGCCCCAAATTGGCATTATTTAGTGCACCTTTTTCCCCTCTTTCTCTCTGTCCTTTTCACCAAATTAGTATAAAATCTAGAGAAGCTTGCATTTCTGACTTTCTTCAATTATTTGTGCCTTTTGGCCCTCGTTGTTTGCCCAATATGGCAGCAAATCTAGTACTCCCTCTGGTCCATATGTATGTAGTTAAATCTAGAAGCAAATCTCCAGGATAATGTACGATAAATTCACAGTCATAGTAAATCAAGAAAACTAAGTACGGCCAACAAAATATAGTAGACTAGGGATAGATAATCCCTAGATAATATGGATAGATAATAGGCTGCATACACAGCAGCCAACATAGTAACAGGTTCTTCACAGCACCATCATATTAACATAACAACAAGGGATCCCTAGCTAACAACAAAGGGATCCCAACAACAAACTAGGAGGCAGCAGCAGCAGCAGCACACGTCCAGGGACTCCGCCTACCCCATCTGGCTCTGCCTCCACTTGTTGCTCTTGCTCCCCTTGGGAGCCTTGGGCTTGAGCGGAGGCATGCGGCCGGCGGAGATCTCCACCCGCTGCAAGCTGCGGAGGTGCATGCCGAGCGCCCTGTGCTTGGCGCGGAAGGAGTGGACGTTCACCGTCGTGCCGACGTTGGGGAAGGTGTTGCTGATGTTCTCAGCATGCGTGACGAGGCAGTTGAAGTCCGTGGCGCCGAGTCTCCTGGTGCAGAAGGGGCACCTGTACACCTCCTTGGCGAAGTAGGAGATGTACTGGCCGACCTGCAGCCTCCGCAGCACCTGGCGAGTCTTGACGTCCTCCTCCTCTTCGTCGCTGCCGACGTCGCTGCCAGACATCTGATCCATATCAAACAGAAACTAGTGAATGAGTTGCAACGATGACTAACGTACATGATAACAAAGTTAAGAAAAACAGAGTCAGCCTCAGTTAGAGTGGACATGATTATATATCTACAGGGAAGGTGTTAGCGAACTAAAGCTCATGCACAACAGATTTGTACACAGCAATGGTTCGCTGAACCCTCCCTGTAAAAATTTGTGCCCAACCATTCATCATAGGCAAAGAAACAGATTCTAGATCTGAACTAGATCTAAACTTGAACACATTCGAGATTATTTGCAAAATTAAACGGTTGATATCTTTTGATTAGTGCATAAAATAACTGATTGAGATCCCATGATTACTTGCATAAATTAACTGATTGAGATCCAATATTACTTGCATAAATTAACCGAACAGCCGAACCCCAAATCTTAAACGAAATCAAGAAGTGATCAAAACAAAATGGAATAAAATCGGCGCAAATATTAGCCCAATACTCATCCATCTACAGATCCATCTACACCAGCAAAAATAGGGTTCAAAAAGGAATGGGGAACAAAAAAGGAAGCAAACCGTAGTTACCTCGTTCCATGGGTCCTCCAGGGAGGTGTCGTAGGGGTTCGGGGGCGGGACGTACGGCACGGGGTCGTAGGGGTCGACCCATCCCGCCGGGATCTGACTGCCACCGGCGGCAGCAGCGTCCGATGCACCGGCGGCGGCGGCGGCGGCGGAGGCGTCGTCGTCCGTATAGGGGACGGCGCCGAAGATGGAGGCGTCGCGCTTTGCGCCCACCTCGACGATGGGATTGGCATTCTCCTTGTCCATCTCTACGGCGGAGGAAGAGGAAGAGGGAGAGGGAGAGGGTTTTTTGCTTTGGAGAAGATGATGGGACGTGAGAGAGTTGGCGATGCGTGAGCGAGTGAGAGTGACAGAGAGAGTGCGAGGAGGCGTCTATAAAGGCGAGGGGTGGTTAATGCGACCCGCGTCCTACGCGTGCACCGGTGCACGTCTGCACGTCTTGGACTTCTGCAACGCGACACGCGTCCACGATTGCACGTCTCGACTTCTCCACCGCGACCCGCGTCTACGCGTCAACAATTGCACGTGTCCTCGAGTCTAACCCTGGAAATTTAGATATACTCAGGTATACCCTCGAGTCTTATACTAGCATTTTTTGTGTGCTCAATTTTCCCCTCGAGTGCTAATACTGGCTAGTGCAATATACTCAGTTTTACCCTCAAGTGGCTGGTCAACAGAGAGTCAACAAATGGGATTAACTAGTTAAATGAGTCATTTAATGTGCAAAAAAATCCTAAAAAGAGTGGCACTTACTCATGGAGTCTTTACCACAAATTGCCACTTCTCAAATCATAGATAAATCATAGATAAATCATAGATAAATCAAGTTTTACCACAAATTGCCACTTCTCAAATCACCTAGTAGCTATGAAGGTGCATGGTTTTCCACAACAAGCCCTTCCCAAAACAGCTTCCCCCAAATCATACTTTGTCTAAATGAGGCCACAATTCTCACACTGATGTATATTGGTATTGCAAATAGTTTGAGGTAGGCCAAGATGGGTTTCATTGTACAAAACACACATTTTCCATTTTTCAAATCTCAAATTTGAATCCCTTAGTCTGTTTACTACTCAGGTGCCCTTGGTTTCTTGATAGTACTCAGTTTTGCCCTCTCTCTTCACAAATTCTCGCAGACGTGCATCATCGCCCTGATTGGTCTAGCCCATGTCACGCGGATCGTGCCCGCCGACCGTTGATCGTATGATATAGGGAACGGGCAGGATAACCCCTCTCTCTCTCTGTTGGCGGTTAATTAGCTTCCACCCTCTAAGTATGCTGAAGGGCGGTTTTCTGTATTATTTTTCACGCGCTAAAAATTATAAACTATTTTAGGCGTTACTTTTCACGCAAAAAAATGATAAACCATCAACAATTTGTTGTAGCCATTACTTTTCACGCAAAAAAATGATAAACCATCACCGATTTGTTGTTGCCATTACTTTTCAAAAAAATGATAAACCATCAACAATTTGTTGTAGCCATTACTTTTCACGCAAAAAAATGATAAACCATCACCGATTTGTTGTTGCCATTACTTTTCACGCAAAAAAATGATAAACCATCACCGATTTGTTGTTGCCATTACTTTTCACGCAAAAAAAATGATAAACCATCACCGATTTGTTGTTGCCATTACTTTTCACGCAAAAAAAATGATAAACCATCACCGATTTGTTGTTGCCATTACTTTTCACGCAAAAAATGATAAACCATCAACAATTTGTTGTAGCCATTACTTTTCACGCAAAAAAATGATAAACCATCACCGATTTGTTGTTGCCATTACTTTTCACGCAAAAAAATGATAAACCATCAACAATTTGTTGTAGCCATTACTTTTCACGCAAAAAAAATGATAAACCATCACCGATTTGTTGTTGCCATTACTTTTCACGCAAAAAAAATGATAAACCATCACCTAATTTGTTACAAAAGCTGGTTTCAGTGAGACCTAACCAAGTTTGGCATACATGATGGCATACCTATAACAACAAGGAATATCTAAAAGGGAAAGTTTCAGAAAATTTGAAATTTAGGGTGAAATGATGCCATACATGATGCTGTTTTTCGAGGTTTTGACCTGAAAATCAATTGGGTATTATAAAGGGAAATAAAAAGTTCGAAAAATGTAAAAACGAAACAATCTATCTATCTATGTATAGAAGATCAGCTGTATGAAATTTGAGGTTATTTAGAGAAGGTAGAAAAAATCACCTTGTTAGAAAAGCTGGTTTCAGCGAGACGAAACGGCATGCGCTTAAGCAAAGTGATTTTTTCGAACATCTCCAAATGACCACAAATTTTCCATACATGATGCCATACGTGTAACAACAAGGAACCCTATCTAAAAAGTGTCAAAAAAGTTTGCCCAACCGTATAGCTCTATCAAAAAGAACCTCACCATGGCGCTAGTATAATTTTGGGATAGTTACAAACTTTCGTTACCTAACCTTCAACATGAAACTTGTTTCAAATTCATTTTGGCCTACGAGAAACAAATCCCAACTTGATTCGAGCACCACAGACTCCAAACGATGCCGATGCCGATATCGGCATGGTCAGAACGGCTATGCTCGCCGCCACTGCTAGGTCAACGTCGGGATGCACCCTCAATCCCGTCCCCTCATTCGATCACTGACACACCAGAGATACCGCCGAGGCCAATGCCGAACGTACATGCTGATGCCAATGCCGAACATGCATGCACGCCGCTGTGGGCACGGCCACGCCGACCCGCTATGCTGGACGCCACAGACCGCCGCGAGGTCTTTCCCTTCGCCACCACACTCTCCTAGCACCCACCTATACACGCCAGAAAGGAGAGACACTAGTTTTCTCTACATTGCTCGTGTTCGTGTCCGACACGGTCAGTCAAAGTTTTGACGTAGTCTTCGATGTCGTCGACCATTTCTTCTCTTCTTTGCATGGTTAAACGCGTCTAGTTCATATCTATCTAATGCGTCTGGTCTCGCCTCATGCAGTTCATTGTGGACGTCGATCTCATCTCGGCACCCCGCATGCCACCTCCTCCGTGCCATCGCTGTAGAGCTCCATTTAAAAATCTAATCCTACCCGTGTATTGCCCCTTGTATCAGCGTCATGGCCCCACTTGTCATTCGATATACCGAAGCCCCACTCGTTCGCGTTTTGGTCAGGGATACAGCGATGCTTACGGTCAAACAAAGATGGATGGTCTGACGTGTCTTTGCGGGCTCTACGTGGCCCCACTAGTCAGAAGATAACGGTCAACCGTCGGGCAACCGGCCGTTACATCACGTGTGATGGTTTCAGACAAAAGTTTGGGTAAAACTGAGGAAAAACTAAGGAGCTGGGGAAAACTGAGTACAACTAAGGAACCCCGCCTCGGCCCTCCAAGGCTTATTTTTTTTGCCTTACTAAACTAAAAAACATATTTTGCGTCTCACACGTCTGCCCTAAGAGGGCTGCAGGGTCCCATACATGCAGGTCCCACACTTTAGTGAGCACAAGTCATGTGCGGTAGGTAGGCAAACTTCCAACAATCTTCTTTGTCAAGTACTCAAGTGAAAACACGTCGTCAAGACTCTCTCTCTCTCCCCCCTTTTGTCATTGAAAAAAAAAGAATATTAGACGGGCGCGTAGCCTGCACTGCAGGGGGCGATTTTGACAAAGTAACCCTTTTGGCGAAGAAAAACACAGAATGAGCCACACAAAAAGGTTAGTCCAGTGAAATAGATTGCTCAGAGGCTCAGTCCGTGTTTTTCTTTGCCAAAAGGGTTATTTCTGTCAAAATCGCCGCACTGCAGGTTTGCAGCACTGAAAAACCTTGCGTGCCAGTCAACATCACTTCCCGGAAAGGTTGAAGCATTTCGAGGCCGTGACTGCTCTCCCTTCCTCTTCTCCTTCCGTGTGACCCTCTTCCACCTTTTATCCTTTGCAACATTTGCAAAAAATTGTCCGTGACTTGTGCTCACTGAAGTGTGGGACCTCACGCATGGGAACCACACGTAAGTGACAGACCTGTTGGTGTAATAATTCGGGTGATCATTATACTGTATTAGAACTCCGTACAAAGTTTCGTATGGATTCAAGGGTAGGAAAGCCAAGTTAACTCATTTACATGACATTATTTTTTCCATGAACCCAAGTTAACTCATCTAACACTTGGTACATTTTGGTTATATATTCGAAATTTTACTTGAAACTTGTTGGTCATGCCATTTTACTACTCGCCTAACACTTTTCCGCGTGTGAAGGGATGGTGGGACCCCAAAAAACTTGCAAATACGAGCTAAATTTGTGGGACCCCAAAAAACTTGCAAATACGAGCGCTTCATCCAAAAGAAACACACTCGTGTCCCCTACCACCACCACCACCCCATGATTTTGACCTAAATTTGAAATCAAGCCAAAGGTGGTTCAAAACCGGCAATCGGAAAGCATGGATTGTGCGTCTTTTTTCTATATAGCTAGGGAAAATAGCAGACATGCCATACCAATGTTTTAGAAAAGAGAGCTTTTACTTGTGCATTTTGGGTTGTCGCGCATAAATGTGCTTTTACTTGTCTGCCACCAATTAATCCAATTCTCATTTGTGGGGAAACATGACACTAGATGGCCATTTCCAAAGTTTCATGAATTATCTCAATGTGAATCCATATATGTACCATTTTTGGGGGCTAAATTGCTTAAATGCAAATTTGAACAGTGCATAGATGAAGTACATATCAAACAAATAACTGAAAAAAATACAGAGGTGTGTGACCCGAATGTCTGGAGCCATGGTACAAGAGATATAATGGCTAACCACACGAGCCCCTTCGTCCAACTAGCTAGCACAAAACAAGGGTGAGCGTCATGAGATTGATCGACATCAATTTCAGAACATGCCAAAGTTATTGTGGGGCTCGATATAAAAAAGCTCGAAACAAAGCATGAATATTGAGTCATATCATTTGTGGTTTACATACTACCTCTATATATATATGACAATACCAAATGAACGTGTGGCATATATATACACACTTGTATATCCTCTTTTAGAAGAACCCTGCACAGTTTTCGGCACCACATGTGTGTTTGAGTACAAGTTCCACTCACTTCCCAAAAGTGTGTGAGCATTGTATTAAGTACTACAAGAAAACAATGGCAAACCTTTGAATCCCATGACTGATTTTTTGTTGTAGTGATATATAGATTTATAAGCTTGCCTTTTCATTTTCATGTGTTTTAAACTTGCTAAAATCTTGGTCAAACCTAGGACTTGACCAAGATTCAAATGGGCATAAACATTCAGAAAAAATCAAAAAATGAAAACCAAAGCACATAGCCTTCTTATGTCATATATATATAGTAAGCATTCAAGTTGATCGATATGAACAAGGTCTAGACATATTCAAAACAGAAAAAGCATGTATCTACCCCTGGCCCTTAACTATATATGTCTTATGAAGTCAATCATGAAGAGAAGTGGTTTTGGGTTTCAAACATGGAAATTTCAAAAACTTCCCGCCAAAAGCTTAATTTTAGAGTGAATAAGAAGGATCCAAGCTTAATTACCTTTTCATTTTCAGGATTTATGCTTGTTTAAATCTTGGTCAAACATAGGATTTGACCAACACACATATAGTCTTCTTATGTCATATAGTAAGCATTCAAGTTGATAAATAAGCATGCATGTCTAGACATATTCAAATTAACCCGACAAATCATGTATCTACCCCTAACACCCTAAACTCTGTCTTATGAAGTCAACCATGAAGAGAAGTGGTTTTGGGTTTCAAACATTGAGATTTCAAGAACCCCCCAAAAGCTTCATTCTAGAATGACTAAGAAGGATCCAGGCTTACCTTTTCATTTTATGTTTTAAACTTGTTTAAATCTTGGTCAAACCTAGGATTTGACAAGATTCAAATGGGCATAAACATTAATTCAGAAAAAAACAAAAAATGAAAATACAACGCACATATAGTCTTCTTATGTCATATAGTAAGCATTCAAGTTGATAAACAAGCATGTCTAGACATATTCAAACCCAACAAATCATGTATCGATCTACCCCTAACCCTAAACACTCTGTCTTATGAAGTCAACCATGAAGAGAAGTGGTTTTGGGTTTCAAACATTGAGATTTCAAGAACCCCCAAAAGCTTCACTTTTGAATGACTAAGAAGGATCCAGACTTACCTTTTCATTTTCATGTTTTAAGCTTGTTTAAATCTTGGTCAAACCTAGGATTTAACCAAGATTCAATGGGCATAAAAATTCAAAAAACCAGAAAATGTACAAAGCACATAGCCTTTTTATGTCATATAGTAAGCATTCAAGATGATAAACAAGGTCTAGACATATTCAAACCAGACAAATCATGTATCTACTCCCTAACGACCCTAAACTATGTCTTATGAAGTAAGGCATGAAGAGAAGTGGTTTTGGGTTTCAAACATGGAATTTTCAAAAACCTCCCAAAAGCTTCATTTTAGAGTGACTAAGAAGGACCGAGGCTTACCTTTTCATTTTCATGTTTTAAACTTGTTTAAATCTTGGTCAAACCTAGCTAGTATTTGACCAAGATTCAAATGGGCATAAAATTCAAAAAAATCAGAAAAATGAAAAACCAAAGCACATAGCCTTCTTATGTCATAAAGTAAGAATTCAAGTTGATCAACAAGGTCTAGACATATTCAAAACAGAAAAAAGCATGTATCGATCTACCCCTAACCCTTAACTCTGTCTTATGAAGTCAAGCATGAAGAGAAGTGGTTTTGGGTTACAAACATTATATTGAGATTTCAAGATCGAACCCCCCAAAAGCTGCTTCATTTTAGAGTGACTAAGAAGGATCCAGGCTTACCTTTTCGTTTTCATATTTTAAACTTGTTTAAATCCTGGTCAAACCTAGGATTTGACCAAGATTCAAATGGGCATAAAATTCAAAAAAATAGAAGAATGAAAAACAAAAGCACATAGTCTAGCTTCTTATGTCATATAGATAGTAAGCATTCAAGTTGATAAACAAGGTTTAGACATGTGTTCAAACCAGACAAATCATGTATCTACCCCCTAACCATAAACTCGGTCGATCTTATGAAGTCTAGCATGAAGAGAAGTCGTATTGGTTTCAAACATGGAAATTTCAAGAACCTCCCACGAGCTTCATTTTAGAGTGACTACAAAAGATCCAGGCTTGCCTTTTCATTTTCATGTTTTTAAATTGTTTAAATCTTGGTCAAACCTAGCTAGTATTTGACCAAGATTCAAATGGGCATAAAATTAAAAAAACCAGAAAAATGAAAAACCAAAGCACATAGCCTTCTTATGTCATATAAAATAAGCATTCAAGTTGATAAACAAGGTCTAGACATATTCAAAATAGAAAAAGCATGTATCTACCCCTAACCCTTAACTCTGTCTTATGAAGTCAAGCATGAAGAGAAGTGGTTTTGGGTTTCAAACATGGAAATTTCAAAAACTTCCCAAAAGCTTTATTTTAGAGTGACTAGGAAAGGATCCAGGCTTAACTTTTAATTTTCATGTTTCAAGTTTGTTTAAATCTTGGTCAAACCTAGGATTTGACCAACAAGATTCAAATGAGCATAATAATTCAGAAAAAAACAAAAAAAACCAAAGCACATAGTCTTCTTACGTCATATATATAGTAAGCATTCAAGATGATAAACAAGGTCTAGACATATTCAAACCCGACAAATCATGTATCTACTCCTAACCCTAAACTCTGTCTTATGAAGTCAACCGTGAAGAGAAGTGGTTTTGGGTTTAAACATTGAGATTTCAAGAACACCCCAAAAGCTTCATTTTTAGAATGACTAAGAAGGATCCAGGCTTACCTTTTCATTTTCATGTCTTAAACTTGTTTAAATCCTGATCAAAACTAGGATTTGAACGAGATTCAAATGGGTATAAAAAATAAAAAAACGCACATAGCCTTTTTATGTCATATAATGCATGAGCACTCAAGTTGATAAACATGGTCTAGACATATTCAAACTAGAAAAATCATGTATCTACCCTGCTGGCCCTAACCCTAAGAAGGATCCAGGCTTACCCTTTTCATTTTCATGTGTTTTAAACTTGCTTAAGTCTTGGTCAAACCTAGGATTTGACCAAGACTCAAATGGGCATAAAAACTCAAACCCGATAAACATTCACCTTTTTCTATATAGTTAGGGTTAGGGTTTATGGTTTATAGAGATCGATGCACATATTTTCATTTCACATTTGTGATGTACAATAATACATAGGTAAGATTCCAAGCATGACCTTTGTTAGAATAACCTTTAACGTGTTCTCTCACCTTTAGATTCAAATGGGCATAAACATTCAGAAAAAATCAAAAAAATGAAAAACCAAAGCACATAGTCTTCTTATGTCATATAGTAAGAATTGAAGTTGATAAACAAGGTCTAGACATATTCAAACCAGCCAAATCATGTATCTACACCTAACCCTAAACTTTATCTTATGAAGTCAAGCATGAAGAGAAATGGTTTTGGGTTTCAAACATGGAAATTTCAAAAACCTCCCAAAAGCTTCATTTTAGAGTGACTAAGAAGGATACAGGCTTACCTTTTCATTTTCATGTTTTAAGTTTGTTTAAATCTTGGTCAAACCTAGGATTTGACCAACAAGATTCAAATGAGCATAAAAATTTAGAAAAAAATCAAAAAAAATAGAAAAGAAAAACCAAAGCACATAGTATTCTTAAGTCATATATATAGTAAGCATTCAAATTGATAAACAAGTTCTAGACATATTCAAACCCGACAAATCATGTATCTACCCCTAACCCTAAACTCTTTCTTATGAAGCCAACCATATGAAGAGAAGTGGTTTTGGGTTTCAAACATTGAGATTTCAAAAAAACCCCAAAAGCTTCATTTTAGAATGACTAAGAAGGATCCAGGCTTACCTTTTCATTTTCATGTGTTTTAAACTTGCTTAAATCTTGGTCAAACCTAGGATTTGACCAAGATTCAAATGGGCATAAACATTCAGAAAAAAATCAAAAATTGAAAACCAAAGCACATGAATCTTCATACACACTATAGTCCGTCTTGTGAAGACATTTTGTTTTTTACTACCCTATCACAGGTTTCTTATTTTCCCTGTCAACTAGTACACCTATAAGCACTCAATGCGGAAGGGTTTCATTTTTGAGGTTTTCTTCATTTTCATTTATTTATTTCAAAACCAGGTAAAAATGGTCGACATGATTATCCATGCAAAGGGGTCGAATATTTCTAGGCAGCACATGTGTTTGCCCGTCCAGTGAAACTCGGAGGAAGAGGGATCACACGGAAGGAGACGAAGGGAGAGAAGTGAGTGGGGCCCTCTTATTTATGGTGTCTGACCTTTTTCAGGGTTTGTCAGTGCGCAGGAGGTGCGAGCGAGCGAGCGAGGCCGATAATGAGAGAGATGTTTTTTCTTTTTTTGAGAGAGAGAGGGACAACCGAAGGATCCTGAAGGACTCAGACTTCCAATACGCACCAGAGCACAGTTTACAACAAGACACAGAATAAACAGGAAATTTCATCTAAATCCCTAACTTTTACATGGAAGACCCCACGCTGAAAGCAAGAAATGCGATCGGGTCCTTAACAGCCACCGCCCAGATTGATCCTCGTCGCAGCCGGGGACGAACCACTTAGCGCGACCAAATCGCCATGGCCTACTGTGCGTGCACACCATGGCCTCCGAGCTGAGGTAGAAACGCAATGCCAAAACCAGCAGCCAGCGGAGGTGGATAACTGGAGAGAGAGAGGGAGTTTTGATGCGTCTTCTCTTAACAAAGAAGATGGGAGTTTGCTACCGACCGCACATGACTTGTGCTCACTGAAGTGTGGGACCTCACGCATGGGAACCACACGTAAGTGACAGACCTGTTGGTGTAATAACTAGGGTGATCATTATACTGTATTAGTACAAAGTTTCCTATGGATTCAAGGGTAGGAAAGCCAAGTTAACTCATTTACATGACATTATTTTTTCCATGAAGCCAAGTTAACTCATCTATCAATTGGTACATTCTGGTTATATTCGAAATTTTACTTGAAACTTGTTGTTCATGCCATTTTACTACTCGCCTACCACTTTTTCCGCGCGTGAAGGGAGGGGGTGGGCATGATGCTACCCTGAATTTTTGTGACCCCCAAAAACTAGCAAATACGAGAGAGGCATCCAAAGAAACACACTCGTCCCCCCCCCCCCCAATTTGAAATCCAGCCAAAGGTGTATCAAAAAAGGCAATCGAAAAGCATGGATTGTTCATCTTTTTCTATATAGTTAGGGTTAGGGTTTATGGTTTATAGAGATGCACATATTTTCATTTCACATTTGTGATGTACAATAATACATAGGTAAGATTCCAAGCATGACCTTTGTTAGAATAACCTTTAACGTGTTCTCTCACCTTTAGATTCAAATGGGCATAAACATTCAGAAAAAAATAAAAAAAATGAAAAACCAAAGCACATAGTCTTCTTATGTCATATAGTAAGAATTGAAGTTGATAAACAAGGTCTAGACATATTCAAACCAGTCAAATCATGTATCAACACCTAACCCTAAACTTTATCTTATGAAGTCAAGCATGAAGAGAAATGGTTTTGGGTTTCAAACATGGAAATTTCAAAAACCTCCCAAAAGCTTCATTTTAGAGTGACTAAGAAGGATACAGCTTACCTTTTCATTTTCATGTTTTAAACTTGTTTAAATCCTGGTCAAAACTAGGATTTGAACGAGATTCAAATGGGTATAAAAAATAAAAAAACGCACATAGCCTTTTTATGTCATATAATGCATGAGCACTCAAGTTGATAAACATGGTCTAGACATATTCAAACTAGAAAAATCATGTATCTACCCTGGCCCTAACCTTAAACTTTGTATTATGGAGTCAAGCATGAAGAGAAGTGGGGTTTTGGGTTTCAAACATGGAAATTTCAAATTGATGAACAAGTTCTAGGCATATTCAAAACAGAGAAAGCATGTATCTACCCCCTAACCATAAAGTCGGTCGATCTTACGAAGTCTATTGGTTTCAAACATGGAAATTTCAAGAACCTCCCAAAAGCTTCATTTTAGAGTGACTAAAAAAGATCCATGCTTGCCTTTTCATTTTCATGTTTTAAAATTGTTTAAATCTTGGTCGATCAAACCTAGCTAGTATTCAACCAAGATTCAAATGGGCATAAAATTAAAAAAAACAGAAAATGAAAACCAAAGCACATAGCCTTCTTATGTCATATATAGTAAGAATTCAAGTTGATCAACAAGGTCTAGACATATTCAAAACAGAAAAAAGCATGTATCGATCTACCCCTAACCCTTAACTTTGTCTTATGAAGTCAAGCATGAAGAGAAGTGGTTTTGGGTTACAAACATTATATTGAGATTTCAAGATCGAACCCCCCAAAAGCTTCATTTTAGAATGACTAAGAAGGATCCAGGCTTGCCTTTTCATTTTCATATGTGTTTTAAACTTGCTAAAATCTTGGTCAAACCTAGGACTTGACCAAGATTCAAATGGGCATAAACATTCAGAAAAAATCAAAAAATGAAAACCAAAGCACATAGCCTTCTTATGTCATATATATATAGTAAGCATTCAAGTTGATCGATATGAGCAAGGTCTAGACATATTCAAAACAGAAAAAGCATGTATCTACCCCTGGCCCTTAACTATATATGTCTTATGAAGTCAAGCATGAAGAGAAGTGGTTTTGGGTTTCAAACATGGAAATTTCAAAAACTTCCCGCCAAAAGCTTAATTTTAGAGTGAATAAGAAGGATCCAAGCTTAATTACCTTTTCATTTTCAGGATTTATGCTTGTTTAAATCTTGGTCAAACATAGGATTTGACCAACACACATATAGTCTTCTTATGTCATATAGTAAGCATTCAAGTTGATAAATAAGCATGCATGTCTAGACATATTCAAATTAACCCGACAAATCATGTATCTACCCCTAACACCCTAAACTCTGTCTTATGAAGTCAACCATGAAGAGAAGTGGTTTTGGGTTTCAAACATTGAGATTTCAAGAACCCCCAAAAGCTTCATTCTAGAATGACTAAGAAGGATCCAGGCTTACCTTTTCATTTTATGTTTTAAACTTGTTTAAATCTTGGTCAAACCTAGGATTTGACAAGATTCAAATGGGCATAAACATTAATTCAGAAAAAAAAAAAAATGAAAATACAACGCACATATAGTCTTCTTATTTCATATAGTAAGCATTCAAGTTGATAAACAAGCATGTCTAGACATATTCAAACCCGACAAATCATGTATCGATCTACCCCCTACCCCTAAACACTATGTCTTATGAAGTCAACCATGAAGAGAAGTGGTTTTGGGTTTCAAACATTGACATTTCAAGAACCCCCCAAAAGCTTCACTTTTGAATGACTAAGAAGGATCCAGACTTACCTTTTCATTTTCATGTTTTAAACTTGTTTAAATCTTGGTCAAACCTAGGATTTAACCAAGATTCAATGGGCATAAAAATTCAAAAAACCAGAAAATGTACAAAGCACATAGCCTTTTTATGTCATATAATGAGCATTCAAGTTGATAAACATGGTCTAGACATATTAAAACAAGAAAAATCATGTATCTACCATGTCCCTAACCCTAAACTCGATCTGTCTTATGAAGTCAAACATGAAGAGAAGTGGTTTTGGGTTTCAAACATGGAAATTTCAATAACCTCCCAAAAACTTCATCTTAGAGTGACTAAGAAGGTTCAATGCTTACCTTTTCATTTTCATGTTTTAAATTAACTTGTTTAAATCTTGGTCAAACATAGGATTGACCAAGATTCAAATGGGCATAAACATTCAGAAAAAATTTAAAAATAAGAAACGAACGCACATATAGTCTTCTTATGTCATATAGTAAGCATTCAAGTTGATAAACAAGCATGTGTAGACATATTCAAACCCGACAAATCATGTATCTACCCCCTAACCCTAAACTAGATTTGTCTCATGAAGTCAAGCATGAAGAGAAATGGTTTTGGGTTTCAAACATGGAAATTTCTAGACCCCCCCAAAGCTTCATTTTAGAGTGACTAATTAAGAAGGATTCAGGCTTACCTTTTTATTTTCATGTTTTAATCTTGTTTAAATCTTGGTCAAACCTAGGATTTGACCAAGATTCAAATGGGCATAAAAATTCAAAAAAACATAAAAAAATGAAAAACTAAAGCACATAGCCTTCTTATGTCATATATATATAGTAAGCCTTCAAGTTGATGAACAAGGTGTAGACATATTCAAAATAGAAAAAGCATGTATCTACCCCCTAACCCTTAACTCTGTCTTATGAAGTCAGGCATGAAGAGAAGTGGTTTTGGGTTTCAAACATGGAAATTTCAAAAACATCCCAAAAGCTTAATTTTAGAGTGACTAAAAAGGATCGAAGCTTACCTTTTCATTTTCATGTTTATGCGTGTTTAAATCTTGGTCAAACATAGGATTTGACCAAGATTCAAATGGGCATAAACATTCAGAAAAAATTAAAAATAAAAAACCAACGCACATTAGTAGCCCAAAATCGAACCAGTAGTTGGATATTTTTGAACTTGATCTGTAGTAGTGGGCAAAACCCTAGATTAACCTATTTAATCATAGATTCGTAGGTCGATTTTTCTACTTTTTTATTATTACTATGCAGCACATGTGTGTTTGCCCGTCGAGTGAAACTCGAAGGAAAAAGAGGGATCACTCGGAAGGAGTGAAGAAGGGAGTGCATTATGGTGTCTCCCCTTTTTCGGGTGATGATGTTGACTTTTGTGCAGGTTTTGTCAGTGAGCAGGAGGTGCGAGCGAGCGAGTCGAGCGAGGCTGAGAATGAGAGAGGTTTTTTTTTGTGAGAGGGACAACCGAAGGATCCTGAAGGACCCAGAGACTTCCAATACGCATCCTCATGCGTCTTCTCTTGACAAAGAAGATGGCTGGGAGTTTGCGTACCTACTGCACGTGACTTGTGCTCACTCAAGTGTGGGACCTCACGCATGGGCACCACACGTAAGTGACAGACCTGTTGGTGTAAAAACTCGTTGATTATTATAGTGCATTAGAACAAAGTTACCTATGGACTAAAGGGTAGGAAATCCAAGTTAACTCATTTACATGACATTAATTTTTCCATGAAGCAAAGTTAACACATTATCAATTGGTACATTTTGGAGTGACTAAGAAGGATCCATGCTTACTTATTCGTTTACACGTGTTAAACTTGTTTAAATCTTGCTCAAACCTAGGATTTCACCAAGATTCAAATGGGCAGGAAAATAAAAAAACGGAAAAAATGAAAAACCAATGCACATAGTCTTCTTATGTCATATAGTAAGCATGAAGATGATAAACAAGGTCTAGACATATTCAAACCAGACAAATCATGTATCTACTCCCTAACGACCCTAAACTATGTCTTATGAAGTAAGGCATGAAGAGAAGTGGTTTTGGGTTTCAAACATGGAATTTTCAAAAACCTCCCAAAAGCTTCATTTTAGAGTGACTAAGAAGGACCGAGGCTTACCTTTTCATTTTCATGTTTTAAACTTGTTTAAATCTTAGTCAAACCTAGCTAGTATTTGACCAAGATTCAAATGGGCATAAAATTCAAAAAAATCAGAAAAATGAAAAACCAAAGCACATAGCCTTCTTATGTCATAAAGTAAGAATTCAAGTTGATCAACAAGGTCTAGACATATTCAAAACAGAAAAAAGCATGTATCGATCTACCCCTAACCCTTAACTCTATCTTATGAAGTCAAGCATGAAGAGAAGTGGTTTTGGGTTACAAACATTATATTGAGATTTCAAGATCGAACCCCCCAAAAGCTTCATTTTAGAGTGACTAAGAAGGATCCAGGCTTACCTTTTCGTTTTCATATTTTAAACTTGTTTAAATCCTGGTCAAACCTAGGATTTGACCAAGATTCAAATGGGCATAAAATTCAAAAAAATAGAAGAATGAAAAACAAAAGCACATAGTCTAGCTTCTTATGTCATATAGATAGTAAGCATTCAAGTTGATAAACAAGGTTTAGACATGTGTTCAAACCAGACAAATCATGTATCTACCCCCTAACCATAAACTCTCGGTCGATCTTATGAAGTCTAGCATGAAGAGAAGTCGTATTGGTTTCAAACATGGAAATTTCAAGAACCTCCCACGAGCTTCATTTTAGAGTGACTACAAAAGATCCAGGCTTGCCTTTTCATTTTCATGTTTTTAAATTGTTTAAATCTTGGTCAAACCTAGCTAGTATTTGACCAAGATTCAAATGGGCATAAAATTAAAAAAACCAGAAAAATGAAAAACCAAAGCACATAGCCTTCTTATGTCATATAAAATAAGCATTCAAGTTGATAAACAAGGTCTAGACATATTCAAAATAGAAAAAGCATGTATCTACCCCTAACCCTTAACTCGTCTTATGAAGTCAAGCATGAAGAGAAGTGGTTTTGGGTTTCAAACATGGAAATTTCAAAAACTTCCCAAAAGCTTAATTTTAGAGTGACTAAGAAGGTTTCATGTTTTGTTTTAAATCTTGGTCAAACCTAGGATTTGACCAACAAGATTCAAATGAGCATAATAATTCAGAAAAAAACAAAAAAAAACCAAAGCACATAGTCTTCTTACGTCATATATATAGTAAGCATTCAAGATGATAAACAAGGTCTAGACATATTCAAACCCGACAAATCATGTATCTACTCCTAACCCTAAACTCTGTCTTATGAAGTCAACCGTGAAGAGAAGTGGTTTTGGGTTTAAACATTGAGATTTCAAGAACACCCCAAAAGCTTCATTTTTAGAATGACTAAGAAGGATCCAGGCTTACCTTTTCATTTTCATGTCTTAAACTTGTTTAAATCCTGATCAAAACTAGGATTTGAACGAGATTCAAATGGGTATAAAAAATAAAAAAACGCACATAGCCTTTTTATGTCATATAATGCATGAGCACTCAAGTTGATAAACATGGTCTAGACATATTCAAACTAGAAAAATCATGTATCTACCCTGCTGGCCCTAACCCTAAGAAGGATCCAGGCTTACCCTTTTCATTTTCATGTGTTTTAAACTTGCTTAAGTCTTGGTCAAACCTAGGATTTGACCAAGACTCAAATGGGCATAAAAACTCAAACCCGATAAACATTCACCTTTTTCTATATAGTTAGGGTTAGGGTTTATGGTTTATAGAGATCGATGCACATATTTTCATTTCACATTTGTGATGTACAATAATACATAGGTAAGATTCCAAGCATGACCTTTGTTAGAATAACCTTTAACGTGTTCTCTCACCTTTAGATTCAAATGGGCATAAACATTCAGAAAAAATCAAAAAATGAAAAACCAAAGCACATAGTCTTCTTATGTCATATAGTAAGAATTGAAGTTGATAAACAAGGTCTAGACATATTCAAACCAGCCAAATCATGTATCTACACCTAACCCTAAACTTTATCTTATGAAGTCAAGCATGAAGAGAAATGGTTTTGGGTTTCAAACATGGAAATTTCAAAAACCTCCCAAAAGCTTCATTTTAGAGTGACTAAGAAGGATACAGGCTTACCTTTTCATTTTCATGTTTTAAGTTTGTTTAAATCTTGGTCAAACCTAGGATTTGACCAACAAGATTCAAATGAGCATAAAAATTTAGAAAAAAATCAAAAAAAATAGAAAAGAAAAACCAAAGCACATAGTATTCTTAAGTCATATATATAGTAAGCATTCAAATTGATAAACAAGTTCTAGACATATTCAAACCCGACAAATCATGTATCTACCCCTAACCCTAAACTCTTTCTTATGAAGCCAACCATATGAAGAGAAGTGGTTTTGGGTTTCAAACATTGAGATTTCAAAAACCCCAAAAGCTTCATTTTAGAATGACTAAGAAGGATCCAGGCTTACCTTTTCATTTTCATGTGTTTTAAACTTGCTTAAATCTTGGTCAAACCTAGGATTTGACCAAGATTCAAATGGGCATAAACATTCAGAAAAAATCAAAAATTGAAAACCAAAGCACATGAATCTTCATACACACTATAGTCCGTCTTGTGAAGACATTTTGTTTTTTACTACCCTATCACAGGTTTCTTATTTTCCCTGTCAACTAGTACACCTATAAGCACTCAATGCGGAAGGGTTTCATTTTTGAGGTTTTCTTCATTTTCATTTATTTATTTCAAAACCAGGTAAAAATGGTCGACATGATTATCCATGCAAAGGGGTCGAATATTTCTAGGCAGCACATGTGTTTGCCCGTCCAGTGAAACTCGGAGGAAGAGGGATCACACGGAAGGAGACGAAGGGAGAGAAGTGAGTGGGGCCCTCTTATTTATGGTGTCTGACCTTTTTCAGGGTTTGTCAGTGCGCAGGAGGTGCGAGCGAGCGAGCGAGGCCGATAATGAGAGAGATGTTTTTTCTTTTTTTGAGAGAGAGAGGGACAACCGAAGGATCCTGAAGGACTCAGACTTCCAATACGCACCAGAGCACAGTTTACAACAAGACACAGAATAAACAGGAAATTTCATCTAAATCCCTAACTTTTACATGGAAGACCCCACGCTGAAAGCAAGAAATGCGATCGGGTCCTTAACAGCCACCGCCCAGATTGATCCTCGTCGCAGCCGGGGACGAACCACTTAGCGCGACCAAATCGCCATGGCCTACTGTGCGTGCACACCATGGCCTCCGAGCTGAGGTAGAAACGCAATGCCAAAACCAGCAGCCAGCGGAGGTGGATAAGGAGAGAGAGAGAGGGGGGAGTTTTGATGCGTCTTCTCTTGACAAAGAAGATGGGAGTTTGCCTACCGACCGCACATGACTTGTGCTCACTGAAGTGTGGGACCTCACGCATGGGAACCACACGTAAGTGACAGACCTGTTGGTGTAATAACTAGGGTGATCATTATACTGTATTAGTACAAAGTTTCCTATGGATTCAAGGGTAGGAAAGCCAAGTTAACTCATTTACATGACATTATTTTTTCCATGAAGCCAAGTTAACTCATCTATCAATTGGTACATTCTGGTTATATTCGAAATTTTACTTGAAACTTGTTGTTCATGCCATTTTACTACTCGCCTACCACTTTTTCCGCGCGTGAAGGGAGGGGGTGGGCATGATGCTACCCTGAATTTTTGTGACCCCCAAAAACTAGCAAATACGAGAGAGGCATCCAAAGAAACACACTCTCCCCCCCCAATTTGAAATCCAGCCAAAGGTGTATCAAAAAAGGCAATCGAAAAGCATGGATTGTTCATCTTTTTCTATATAGTTAGGGTTAGGGTTTATGGTTTATAGAGATGCACATATTTTCATTTCACATTTGTGATGTACAATAATACATAGGTAAGATTCCAAGCATGACCTTTGTTAGAATAACCTTTAACGTGTTCTCTCACCTTTAGATTCAAATGGGCATAAACATTCAGAAAAAATAAAAAAATGAAAAACCAAAGCACATAGTCTTCTTATGTCATATAGTAAGAATTGAAGTTGATAAACAAGGTCTAGACATATTCAAACCAGTCAAATCATGTATCAACACCTAACCCTAAACTTTATCTTATGAAGTCAAGCATGAAGAGAAATGGTTTTGGGTTTCAAACATGGAAATTTCAAGAACCCCCCAAAAGCTTCACTTTTGAATGACTAAGAAGGATCCATACTTACCTTTTCATTTTCATGTTTTAAACTTGTTTAAATCTTGGTCAAACCTAGGATTTAACCAAGATTCAATGGGCATAAAAATTCAAAAAACCAGAAAATGTACAAAGCACATAGCCTTTTTATGTCATATAATGAGCATTCAAGTTGATAAACATGGTCTAGACATATTAAAACAAGAAAAATCATGTATCTACCATGTCCCTAACCCTAAACTCGATCTGTCTTATGAAGTCAAACATGAAGAGAAGTGGTTTTGGGTTTCAAACATGGAAATTTCAATAACCTCCCAAAAACTTCATCTTAGAGTGACTAAGAAGGTTCAATGCTTACCTTTTCATTTTCATGTTTTAAATTAACTTGTTTAAATCTTGGTCAAACATAGGATTGACCAAGATTCAAATGGGCATAAACATTCAGCAAAAATTTAAAAATAAGAAACGAACGCACATATAGTCTTCTTATGTCATATAGTAAGCATTCAAGTTGATAAACAAGCATGTGTAGACATATTCAAACCCGACAAATCATGTATCTACCCCTAACCCTAAACTAGATTTGTCTTATGAAGTCAAGCATGAAGAGAAATGGTTTTGGGTTTCAAACATGGAAATTTCTAGACCCCCCCCAAAGCTTCATTTTAGAGTGACTAATTAAGAAGGATTCAGGCTTACCTTTTCATTTTCATGTTTTAATCTTGTTTAAATCTTGGTCAAACCTAGGATTTGACCAAGATTCAAATGGGCATAAAAATTCAAAAAACATAAAAAAATGAAAAACTAAAGCACATAGCCTTCTTATGTCATATATATAGTAAGCCTTCAAGTTGATGAACAAGGTGTAGACATATTCAAAATAGAAAAAGCATGTATCTACCCCCTAACCCTTAACTCTGTCTTATGAAGTCAGGCATGAAGAGAAGTGGTTTTGGGTTTCAAACATGGAAATTTCAAAAACATCCCAAAAGCTTAATTTTAGAGTGACTAAAAAGGATCGAAGCTTACCTTTTCATTTTCATGTTTATGCGTGTTTAAATCTTGGTCAAACATAGGATTTGACCAAGATTCAAATGGGCATAAACATTCAGAAAAAATAAAAAATAAAAAACCAACGCACATTAGTAGCCCAAAATCGAACCAGTAGTTGGATATTTTTGAACTTGATCTGTAGTAGTGGGCAAAACCCTAGATTAACCTATTTAATCATAGATTCGTAGGTCGATTTTTCTACTTTTTATTATTACTATGCAGCACATGTGTGTTTGCCCGTCGAGTGAAACTCGAAGGAAAAGAGGGATCACTCGGAAGGAGTGAAGAAGGGAGTGCATTATGGTGTCTCCCCTTTTCGGGTGATGATGTTGATTTGTGCAGGTTTTGTCAGTGAGCAGGAGGTGCGAGCGAGCGAGCGAGTCGAGCGAGGCCGAGAATGAGAGAGGTTTTTTTGTGAGAGGGACAACCGAAGGATCCGAAGGACCCAGAGACTTCCAATACGCATCCTCATGCGTCTCTCTTGACAAAGAAGATGGCTGGGAGTTTGCGTACCTATTGCACGTGACTTGTGCTCACTGAAGTGTGGGACCTCACGCATGGGCACCACACGTAAGTGACAGACCTGTTGTGTAAAAACTCGGTTGATTATTATAGTGCATTAGAACAAAGTTACCTATGGACTAAAGGGTAGGAAATCCAAGTTAACTCATTTACATGACATTAATTTTTCCATGAAGCAAAGTTAACACATTATCAATTGGTACATTTTGGAGTGACTAAGAAGGATCCATGCTTACTTATTCGTTTACACGTGTTAAACTTGTTTAAATCTTGCTCAAACCTAGGATTTCACCAAGATTCAAATGGGCAGGAAAATAAAAAAACGGAAAAAATGAAAAACCAATGCACATAGTCTTCTTATGTCATATAGTAAGCATGAAGAGAAGTGGGGTTTTGGGTTTCAAACATGGAAATTTCAAATTGATGAACAAGTTCTAGGCATATTCAAAACAGAAAAAGCATGTATCTACCCCCTAACCATAAAGTCGGTCGATCTTACGAAGTCTATTGGTTTCAAACATGGAAATTTCAAGAACCTCCCAAAAGCTTCATTTTAGAGTGACTAAAAAAGATCCATGCTTGCCTTTTCATTTTCATGTTTTAAAATTGTTTAAATCTTGCTCGATCAAACCTAGCTAGTATTCAACCAAGATTCAAATGGGCATAAAATTAAAAAAAACAGAAAATGAAAACCAAAGCACATAGCCTTCTTATGTCATATATAGTAAGAATTCAAGTTGATCAACAAGGTCTAGACATATTCAAAACAGAAAAAAGCATGTATCGATCTACCCCTAACCCTTAACTTTGTCTTATGAAGTCAAGCATGAAGAGAAGTGGTTTTGGGTTACAAACATTATATTGAGATTTCAAAGAACCCCCCAAAAGCTTCATTTTAGAATGACTAAGAAGGATCCAGGCTTGCCTTTTCATTTTCATGTGTTTTAAACTTGCTAAAATCTTGGTCAAACCTAGGACTTGACCAAGATTCAAATGGGCATAAACATTCAGAAAAAATCAAAAAATGAAAACCAAAGCACATAGCCTTCTTATGTCATATATATATAGTAAGCATTCAAGTTGATCGATATGAACAAGGTCTAGACATATTCAAAACAGAAAAAGCATGTATCTACCCCTGGCCCTTAACTATATATGTCTTATGAAGTCAAGCATGAAGAGAAGTGGTTTTGGGTTTCAAACATGGAAATTTCAAAAACTTCCCGCCAAAAGCTTAATTTTAGAGTGAATAAGAAGGATCCAAGCTTAATTACCTTTTCATTTTCAGGATTTATGCTTGTTTAAATCTTGGTCAAACATAGGATTTGACCAACACACATATAGTCTTCTTATGTCATATAGTAAGCATTCAAGTTGATAAATAAGCATGCATGTCTAGACATATTCAAATTAACCCGACAAATCATGTATCTACCCCTAACACCCTAAACTCTGTCTTATGAAGTCAACCATGAAGAGAAGTGGTTTTGGGTTTCAAACATTGAGATTTCAAGAACCCCCCAAAAGCTTCATTCTAGAATGACTAAGAAGGATCCAGGCTTACCTTTTCATTTTATGTTTTAAACTTGTTTAAATCTTGGTCAAACCTAGGATTTGACAAGATTCAAATGGGCATAAACATTAATTCAGAAAAAACAAAAAATGAAAATACAACGCACATATAGTCTTCTTATGTCATATAGTAAGCATTCAAGTTGATAAACAAGCATGTCTAGACATATATATTCAAACCCGACAAATCATGTATCGATCTACCCCCTAACCCTAAACACTATGTCTTATGAAGTCAACCATGAAGAGAAGTGGTTTTGGGTTTCAAACATTATTGAGATTTCAAGAACCCCCCAAAAGCTTCACTTTTGAATGACTAAGAAGGATCCAGACTTACCTTTTCATTTTCATGTTTTAAACTTGTTTAAATCTTGGTCAAACCTAGGATTTAACCAAGATTCAATGGGCATCAAAAAACCAGAAAATGTACAAAGCACATAGCCTTTTTATGTCATATAATGAGCATTCAAGTTGATAAACATGGTCTAGACATATTAAAACAAGAAAAATCATGTATCTACCATGTCCCTAACCCTAAACTCGATCTGTCTTATGAAGTCAAACATGAAGAGAAGTGGTTTTGGGTTTCAAACATGGAAATTTCAATAACCTCCCAAAAACTTCATCTTAGAGTGACTAAGAAGGTTCAATGCTTACCTTTTCATTTTCATGTTTTAAATTAACTTGTTTAAATCTTGGTCAAACATAGGATTGACCAAGATTCAAATGGGCATAAACATTCAGAAAAAATTTAAAAATAAGAAACGAACGCACATATAGTCTTCTTATGTCATATAGTAAGCATTCAAGTTGATAAACAAGCATGTGTAGACATATTCAAACCCGACAAATCATGTATCTACCCCCTAACCCTAAACTAGATTTGTCTTATGAAGTCAAGCATGAAGAGAAATGGTTTTGGGTTTCAAACATGGAAATTTCTAGACCCCCCCAAGCTTCATTTTAGAGTGACTAATTAAGAAGGATTCAGGCTTACCTTTTCATTTTCATGTTTTAATCTTGTTTAAATCTTGGTCAAACCTAGGATTTGACCAAGATTCAAATGGGCATAAAAATTCAAAAAAACATAAAAAAATGAAAAACTAAAGCACATAGCCTTCTTATGTCATATATATATAGTAAGCCTTCAAGTTGATGAACAAGGTGTAGACATATTCAAAATAGAAAAAGCATGTATCTACCCCCTAACCCTTAACTCTGTCTTATGAAGTCAGGCATGAAGAGAAGTGGTTTTGGGTTTCAAACATGGAAATTTCAAAAACATCCCAAAAGCTTAATTTTAGAGTGACTAAAAAGGATCGAAGCTTACCTTTTCATTTTCATGTTTATGCGTGTTTAAATCTTGGTCAAACATAGGATTTGACCAAGATTCAAATGGGCATAAACATTCAGAAAAAATAAAAAATAAAAAACCAACGCACATTAGTAGCCCAAAATCGAACCAGTAGTTGGATATTTTTGAACTTGATCTGTAGTAGTGGGCAAAACCCTAGATTAACCTATTTAATCATAGATTCGTAGGTCGATTTTTCTACTTTTTTATTATTACTATGCAGCACATGTGTGTTTGCCCGTCGAGTGAAACTCGAAGGAAAAAGAGGGATCACTCGGAAGGAGTGAAGAAGGGAGTGCATTATGGTGTCTCCCCTTTTTCGGGTGATGATGTTGACTGTTGTGCAGGGTTTGTCAGTGAGCAGGAGGTGCGAGCGAGCGAGCGAGTCGAGCGAGGCTGAGAATGAGAGAGGTTTTTTTGTGAGAGGGACAACCGAAGGATCCTGAAGGACCCAGAGACTTCCAATACGCATCCTCATGCGTCTTCTCTTGACAAAGAAGATGGCTGGGAGTTTGCGTACCTACTGCACGTGACTTGTGCTCACTAAAGTGTGGGACCTCACGCATGGGCACCACACGTAAGTGACAGACCTGTTGTGTAAAAACTCAGTTGATTATTATAGTGCATTAGAACAAAGTTACCTATGGACTAAAGGGTAGGAAATCCAAGTTAACTCATTTACATGACATTAATTTTTCCATGAAGCAAAGTTAACACATTATCAATTGGTACATTTTGGAGTGACTAAGAAGGATCCATGCTTACTTATTCGTTTACACGTGTTAAACTTGTTTAAATCTTGCTCAAACCTAGGATTTCACCAAGATTCAAATGGGCAGGAAAATAAAAAAACGGAAAAAATGAAAAACCAATGCACATAGTCTTCTTATGTCATATAGTAAGCATGAAGAGAAGTGGGGTTTTGGGTTTCAAACATGGAAATTTCAAATTGATGAACAAGTTCTAGGCATATTCAAAACAGAAAAAGCATGTATCTACCCCCTAACCATAAAGTCGGTCGATCTTACGAAGTCTATTGGTTTCAAACATGGAAATTTCAAGAACCTCCCAAAAGCTTCATTTTAGAGTGACTAAAAAAGATCCATGCTTGCCTTTTCATTTTCATGTTTTAAAATTGTTTAAATCTTGCTCGATCAAACCTAGCTAGTATTCAACCAAGATTCAAATGGGCATAAAATTAAAAAAAAACAGAAAATGAAAACCAAAGCACATAGCCTTCTTATGTCATATATAGTAAGAATTCAAGTTGATCAACAAGGTCTAGACATATTCAAAACAGAAAAAAGCATGTATCGATCTACCCCTAACCCTTAACTTTGTCTTATGAAGTCAAGCAATAAGAGAAGTGGTTTTGGGTTATAAACATTATATTGAGATTTCAAGATCGAACCCCCCAAAAGCTTCATTTTAGAATGACTAAGAAGGATCCAGGCTTGCCTTTTCATTTTCATGTGTTTTAAACTTGCTAAAATCTTGGTCAAACCTAGGACTTGACCAAGATTCAAATGGGCATAAACATTCAAAAAAAAAAAAAATGAAAACCAAAGCACATAGCCTTCTTATGTCATATATATATAGTAAGCATTCAAGTTGATCGATATGAACAAGGTCTAGACATATTCAAAACAGAAAAAGCATGTATCTACCCCTGGCCCTTAACTATATATGAAGTCAAGCATGAAGAGAAGTGGTTTTGGGTTTCAAACATGGAAATTTCAAAAACTTCCCGCCAAAAGCTTAATTTTAGAGTGAATAAGAAGGATCCAAGCTTAATTACCTTTTCATTTTCAGGATTTATGCTTGTTTAAATCTTGGTCAAACATAGGATTTGACCAACACACATATAGTCTTCTTATGTCATATAGTAAGCATTCAAGTTGATAAATAAGCATGCATGTCTAGACATATTCAAATTAACCCGACAAATCATGTATCTACCCCTAACACCCTAAACTCTGTCTTATGAAGTCAACCATGAAGAGAAGTGGTTTTGGGTTTCAAACATTGAGATTTCAAGAACCCCCAAAAGCTTCATTCTAGAATGACTAAGAAGGATCCAGGCTTACCTTTTCATTTTATGTTTTAAACTTGTTTAAATCTTGGTCAAACCTAGAATTTGACAAGATTCAAATTGGCATAAACATTAATTCAGAAAAAAAACAAAAGTATGGAGCTTGGGTCCTTCTTGAAATTAAGCTTGGGTCCTTCTTAGTCACTCTAAAATTAAGCTTTTGGGATGTTTTTGAAATTTCCTTGTTTGAAACCCAAAACCATTTCTCTTCATGCTTGACTTCATAAGACATAGTTAAGGGTTAGGGGGTAGATACATGCTTTTATGTTTTGAATAAGTCTAGACCTTGTTCATCAACTTGAATGCTTATTGTATATATATATGACATAAGAAGCTAGGCTATGTGCTTTGGTTTTCATTTTTTGATTTTTTTTTAATGTTTATGCCCATTTGAATCTTGGTCAAATCCTAGGTTTGACCAAGATTTAAGCAAGTTTAAAACACATGAAAATGAAAAGGTAAGAATGGATCCTTCTTAGTCATTCTAAAATGAAGCTTTTGGGGGGTTCTTGATATCTCAATGTTTGAAATCCAAAACCACAACTTCTCTTCATGGTTGACTTCATAAGACATAGTTTAATTAGGGTTAGGGGTAGATACATGATTTGCCAGGTTTGAATATGTCTAGACCTTGTTTATCAACTTGAATGCTTACTATATGACGATAGAAGCAAAGTTTCTTGACAAGCAAATACAAATAATTAACTTGGCATGGATCTTGGAGAAGTCGTCAGTAATTGCCTGGCTTCGTCAGCCACGGATTATCATTCTTCGGGCTCTGCTGATCACTCTTCTTCGTCGTCCACGGATCATCACTCTTCTGCTCATCATCAGTCCACTTCCTCCGCCAATAATCACTACTCTTCGGCGCATCAGTACTCTCCAGCCAGTGCTCATCATTCATCTTCCTCCGCATGCCATGAGGGGGACTTGCCTGCTGGGTGTTGTCGCTGGAAGCTGGTGCCTTCAAGCTTGCTAGTTCAGCCTGCACGCTTGCAAGTTCAGCATTTAACCTTGCTATTTCAGCTGCAGCATTTTTCTGTGCACGTTCAGCTTTGATCTCTGCTGCATTGCATTTGTAACACACTTTTCCCCTCAGCGTGTCTTCCTTCTTGCAACCGGGGCAAAACACAAGGTAACGCAGGAAGAACCATATCTTAACGTAGAGCTGGTAGCTCACGTAAGCATCTTTAGCTGCATACTCCAGGTTTAAATCAGACAACGGCCGCTCTTCCCAGTAATTGTGCCTCTCTGTAGGGAATTTGTTCTTCATCTCGCTGTACGACTCGTCGATGATGCTAGTTGCAAGACTAGCCATTCCATCCCTCATTAAATATCCTCTGTCGTTGCGACCTTTGACGTGGACCAATTCCTGGATATCGATCCAGTTCTTACTTGGAATTATAATATTCTCGAAATATAACTTTACAAAATCTTGTCTCTTGTCAACGGTGCAGAACACAATTCCTTGATCTTGAAAGAATGAGCGCAGCAGCGCCTTACATTCCCCGTTGGTCCTGAAAGCAAAAATTTAGTACTTGTGAGATCAACACTTGAATAAAATTTGGGACTACGAAGCTAGTCTATGCAATCTCATAGCTTGAATATAAAATTTGAAACTACATAAGTTTAGTAAGTTCATGATCAACAGTCTGAAAATTATCTAGTCATAATTCATTTGGTACTAATAGAATGCATGAACAACACTTTTATGAAATGTGTAAGTGCATTTGTTTAGTCATTGAAATTTCATTTTGCATCATATAATTTTGAAACTAACAAAAGTCTATTAAATGCAAGATCAAGACTCCGGAAATTTGCTTGTGATAATTAATTTGGTATAATGAAATCCAGTACATGCTAGATGAGCATATGGATAGATTCAATTTGATGCAAAAATTTAGTACTTCCGAGATCAACACTTGAATAAAATTTGGGAATACGAATGTTTAGTCTATGCAATCTCATAACTTGAATAAAATTGACATGAGTTTAGTAAGTGCATGATCAAGAGTCTGAAAATTATCTAGTCATAATCCATTTGGTACTAAAAGAATGCATGACCAACACTTTTATGAAATGTGTAATTGCAATTTTTTAGTCACTGAAATATCATTTAATTTGCATCATATAATTTTGAAACTAACAAAAGTCTATTAAATGCAAGATCGGGACTCCGGAAATTTGCTTTGTGATAATTAATTTGGTATAATGAAATCCAGTACATGCTAGTCGAGGGTGACTTGGTTCATCATGCACTAGCGATTAACTAAAATCAGAGCAAGATTAACTAAATCAGAGCAAGATTAAGGTCTACAAACCAGGAATAGTGGCAGACGAGGACGTGGTTCTTCATGGAGAGTTGAACGACGGCGAGGTAGTTTTCTAGTTCGTGGTTGGGGTCCTCCGGAGTGTACTCGAGATCCAATCCTACAAATTTGTTCTCGTTTTCTTCCGCATACCACCGCGCGTACATCTCCAGGTAGTTGCTCATCGTCTGCTCCTCGTTTGTGTAGACAACATCGATCTCCTTGCCACCATGGACGGTGAAGGTCCTAATCTGAGTAAAGGGCTGGATGGCTGACGGCGGAGGAGGCAGAAGCGGTTGCGGAACAGAGGAAGAGGAAGAAGAAGCGTCCATGGCGCAGAGAATGAAGCGGCGAGAATGAAGCGGCGAGAATGAAGAAGCGGCAAGAACTGTCAAGAATGGCGCGGAGGAACAGAGGAGGAAGAAGAGGGTTTTTCGTATAGTGGGAGTGGAACCGTCAAGAAGCGGAGAGGCGGAGGATGCAGAATTTATTACCGGAAATCCATTTTACCTGCTGGCCCCTAATCCACATAAAATTACCGGAAATGGCCCAACCCAGTGGTTTCTACTGCTAGATGGCCCCACACATCAGTGGGTGCCATTTTGCCCCACCCACCCCAAAATGTCCTATACCAAAAGCAACTTTCTCCCCTGTCTCACTCTCTCTCTCCCAACCCAGCCGCCACTGCCGCCTCTTCCTCTCCCAACTCCGTCGGCCGAAGCTCCGTCAAGCAGCTCCGTCAAGCTCCGTCGGCCGAAGCTCCACTGCCTCCGTCGGCCGAAGCTCAGGTTTGGGGGATGAGCGGGGGATTTTCTAGGGTTTGCCGTACTTAATCTCGGGGGATTTTGGGGTTTCTTTTGTCCGAGCGGCGATTTTCTTAGGGTTTGATCGATTCAAAGTAGATGCTAGTGCTAGCTAGAGTAGATTTTCCTGGTTTAGATTGATTCAAAACATGTGCTAGTGCAGCTAGTGCGAATGTCAATCTGAACCTAAACAACCCAACTTAGTTTTAATTAATGTGTAATTAATAGTTTCATAGTTCTCAAATTGTTCACTGCTTGTTATTAGGTCGACACCATGGACCCCTATGATTATGAAGTTGCCATTTTGGTCCCATCCAAGAAGGCCGTTGAGACCATCGACATCAGCTCATCCTCCGAAGGTGAGGATGGTGCTCCAGATAGGGTTCACGTTAAGCAAGAGGAAGCTGATGATGCTGCAGCAATGGATTGTGCAGCTGACCATGAGGAAGTTGCTCCTCCTCCTCCTGCTGATGTCCATCTGACTCGTCGAGGTAAAAAATATATATAGATGCAGGATATAGGTCAAATGCTTAATTAGTCTCGGTTTGGCATAATAGCTAGTCAATTTGTAGCATTCAAGGAATACTTCAGTTTCTATAAATACTGTTGGTTTGATATACTTCAATTTTAGGAAAACTTTAAACTAGGCCTTATTCCCTGGTTTCCTTATATGTAGGTCCCAGGATAGAGGCACGTGAGGAATGGGATGACTTTTGCATGTATCCCAATCTAGTGGAAATGAATCCTACACAAGTTGAAACCCTGAGATTTCTTGTTGACCAAAAGCGCCCCGCAATTCCTTTTTATGTGTGCACTATAAAGAGTGCAAGTACCGTGGAAGGCAGTTCCAGAATGGTAAATAATTACTCCATCTCAAGGATGTTTTTGCATCTTTATATGTTGACAATTAATGACTTCATCTGAACGAAGTTTTGCATCTTATAATCTGCAGTACTTCAACCGGAAGTTTACCAAGCAGTACATCTCGAAGAATATGCACCTTCCAGATAATGACTTTCAAGTCTCTTACGATGAGAGACATTGTGTGAAAGTGAGGATTTTCCAGGGCAAAGGGAGGGTTGACGGTGCAGTGATCACAACTAACTGGAAAGCTGTGGTGCAGAAGAGCGAGATGAAGGAAAATGATATCTTTGTGTTTTGGTTCCGCATTCGCGCCCGGGGCGGTCTCATGTTGCATGTCAGGAAGCTCGAGAAATGAGCTAGCAGGCTGAACCTCTCTAATTAAGCTAGTAGTACTATATATATGTGTGTATGAGCTCAAGTAATATGAGCGTTGAAACTCTTATCGATCTGGTACTATCTAATGGCCTGTTGGTCTATGTAATGTGCTCAAGTAAATGAGCGTTGAAGGACCCAGAGACTTCCAATACGCATCCTCATGCGTCTTCTCTTGACAAAGAAGATGGCTGGGAGTTTGCGTACCTACTGCACGTGACTTGTGCTCACTGAAGTGTGGGACCTCACGCATGGGCACCACACGTAAGTGACAGACCTGTTGTGTAAAAACTCAGTTGATTATTATAGTGCATTAGAACAAAGTTACCTATGGACTAAAGGGTAGGAAATCCAAGTTAACTCATTTACATGACATTAATTTTTCCATGAAGCAAAGTTAACACATCTATCAATTGGTACATTTTGGAGTGACTAAGAAGGAGCCATGCTTACTTATTCGTTTACACGTGTTAAACTTGTTTAAATCTTGCTCAAACCTAGGATTTCACCAAGATTCAAATGGGCAGGAAAATAAAAAAACGGAAAAAATGAAAAACCAATGCACATAGTCTTCTTATGTCATATAGTAAGCATTCAAGATGATAAACAAGGTCTAGACATATTCAAACCAGACAAATCATGTATCTACTCCCTAACGACCCTAAACTATGTCTTATGAAGTAAGGCATGAAGAGAAGTGGTTTTGGGTTTCAAACATGGAATTTTCAAAAACCTCCCAAAAGCTTCATTTTAGAGTGACTAAGAAGGACCGAGGCTTACCTTTTCATTTTCATGTTTTAAACTTGTTTAAATCTTGGTCAAACCTAGCTAGTATTTGACAAAGATTCAAATGGGCATAAAATTCAAAAAAATCAGAAAAATGAAAAACCAAAGCACATAGCCTTCTTATGTCATAAAGTAAGAATTCAAGTTGATCAACAAGGTCTAGACATATTCAAAACAGAAAAAAGCATGTATCGATCTACCCCTAACCCTTAACTCTGTCTTATGAAGTCAAGCATGAAGAGAAGTGGTTTTGGGTTACAAACATTATATTGAGATTTCAAGATCGAACCCCCCAAAAGTTGCTTCATTTTAGAGTGACTAAGAAGGATCCAGGCTTACCTTTTCATTTTCATATTTTAAACTTGTTTAAATCCTGGTCAAACCTAGGATTTGATCAAGATTCAAATGGGCATAAAATTAAAAAAAAAATAGAAGAATGAAAAACAAAAGCACATAGTCTAGCTTCTTATGTCATATAGATAGTAAGCATTCAAGTTGATAAACAAGGTTTAGACATGTGTTCAAACCAGACAAATCATGTATCTACCCCCTAACCATAAACTCGGTCGATCTTATGAAGTCTAGCATGAAGAGAAGTCGTATTGGTTTCAAACATGGAAATTTCAAGAACCTCCCACGAGCTTCATTTTAGAGTGACTACAAAAGATCCAGGCTTGCCTTTTCATTTTCATGTTTTTAAATTGTTTAAATCTTGGTCAAACCTAGCTAGTATTTGACCAAGATTCAAATGGGCATAAAATTAAAAAAACCAGAAAAATGAAAAACCAAAGCACATAGCCTTCTTATGTCATATAAAATAAGCATTCAAGTTGATCAACAAGGTCTAGACATATTCAAAATAGAAAAAGCATGTATCTACCCCTAACCCTTAACTCTGTCTTATGAAGTCAAGCATGAAGAGAAGTGGTTTTGGGTTTCAAACATGGAAATTTCAAAAACTTCCCAAAAGCTTAATTTTAGAGTGACTAGGAAAGGATCCAGGCTTAACTTTTAATTTTCATGTTTCAAGTTTGTTTAAATCTTGGTCAAACCTAGGATTTGACCAACAAGATTCAAATGAGCATAATAATTCAGAAAAAAACAAAAAAAAACCAAAGCACATAGTCTTCTTACGTCATATATATAGTAAGCATTCAAGATGATAAACAAGGTCTAGACATATTCAAACCCGACAAATCATGTATCTACTCCTAACCCTAAACTCTGTCTTATGAAGTCAACCGTGAAGAGAAGTGGTTTTGGGTTTAAACATTGAGATTTCAAGAACACCCCAAAAGCTTCATTTTTAGAATGACTAAGAAGGATCCAGGCTTACCTTTTCATTTTCATGTCTTAAACTTGTTTAAATCCTGATCAAAACTAGGATTTGAACGAGATTCAAATGGGTATAAAAAATAAAAAAACGCACATAGCCTTTTTATGTCATATAATGCATGAGCACTCAAGTTGATAAACATGGTCTAGACATATTCAAACCAGAAAAAGCATGTATCGATCTACCCCTAACCCTTAACTTTGTCTTATGAAGTCAAGCATGAAGAGAAGTGGTTTTGGGTTTCAAACATTATTGAGATTTCAAGAACCCCCCAAAAGCTTCACTTTTGAATGACTAAGAAGGATCCAGACTTACCTTTTCATTTTCATGTTTTAAACTTGTTTAAATCTTGGTCAAACCTAGGATTTAACCAAGATTCAATGGGCATAAAAATTCAAAAAACCAGAAAATGTACAAAGCACATAGCCTTTTTATGTCATATAATGAGCATTCAAGTTGATAAACATGGTCTAGACATATTAAAACAAGAAAAATCATGTATCTACCATGTCCCTAACCCTAAACTCGATCTGTCTTATGAAGTCAAACATGAAGAGAAGTGGTTTTGGGTTTCAAACATGGAAATTTCAATAACCTCCCAAAAACTTCATCTTAGAGTGACTAAGAAGGTTCAATGCTTACCTTTTCATTTTCATGTTTTAAATTAACTTGTTTAAATCTTGGTCAAACATAGGATTGACCAAGATTCAAATGGGCATAAACATTCAGAAAAAATTTAAAAATAAGAAACGAACGCACATATAGTCTTCTTATGTCATATAGTAAGCATTCAAGTTGATAAACAAGCATGTGTAGACATATTCAAACCCGACAAATCATGTATCTACCCCCTAACCCTAAACTAGATTTGTCTTATGAAGTCAAGCATGAAGAGAAATGGTTTTGGGTTTCAAACATGGAAATTTCTAGACCCCCCAAGCTTCATTTTAGAGTGACTAATTAAGAAGGATTCAGGCTTACCTTTTCATTTTCATGTTTTAATCTTGTATAAATCTTGGTCAAACCTAGGATTTGACCAAGATTCAAATGGGCATAAAAAAACATAAAAAAATGAAAAACTAAAGCACATAGCCTTCTTATGTCATATATATATAGTAAGCCTTCAAGTTGATGAACAAGGTGTAGACATATTCAAAATAGAAAAAGCATGTATCTACCCCCTAACCCTTAACTCTGTCTTATGAAGTCAGGCATGAAGAGAAGTGGTTTTGGGTTTCAAACATGGAAATTTCAAAAACATCCCAAAAGCTTAATTTTAGAGTGACTAAAAAGGATCGAAGCTTACCTTTTCATTTTCATGTTTATGCGTGTTTAAATCTTGGTCAAACCTAGGATTTGACCAACAAGATTCAAATGAGCATAAAAATTCAGAAAAAAATCAAAAAAATAGAAAAGAAAAACCAAAGCACATAGTATTCTTAAGTCATATATATAGTAAGCATTCAAATTGATAAACAAGTACTAGACATATTCAAACCCGACAAATCATGTATCTACCCCTAACCCTAAACTCTTTCTTATGAAGCCAACCATATGAAGAGAAGTGGTTTTGGGTTTCAAACATTGAGATTTCAAAAACCCCCCAAAAGCTTCATTTTAGAATGACTAAGAAGGATCCAGGCTTACCTTTTCATTTTCATGTGTTTTAAACTTGCTTAAATCTTGGTCAAACCTAGGATTTGACCAAGATTCAAATGGGCATAAACATTCAGAAAAAATCAAAAATTGAAAACCAAAGCACATGAATCTTCATACACACTATAGTCCGTCTTGTGAAGACATTTTGTTTTTTACTACCCTATCACATGTTTCTGTATATAGTAAGTAATATGTATCCAAAAATGATTTTTGGGGATTTATAGGACGAAGTTATAACACACCTACATTTCAAATTGGAATTACTTTCAATAAATCAGCATAAAGTCATTTAAATGTGTGAAACTAGCTAGAAAGCACTAAAAACGTAAAGCGTTGGGAATTTCCACTAATATGTGGCCTTATTTATCTTAAAAATGCAGAGGCGCCATTTTGAGCCATATCTTATGTACCCCATTCACAAAATAAACCTATTTTGTCATCTAGAAATTGATAAATGAGTTTTATATACCGAAAAGTTGAAAAGTCTAGTCAGCAACATTGTTGGGAATGGCAAGATGCACCACCATGCCCAATTTGGGCACATTGTAACAAACTATGCCACAAATATGGCCATAACTATATCATTTGGCTTGCAAACCAGGAATCTTCATACACGATAGTCTGCTTTGTGTGAAGACATTTTGTTTTTCACTACCCTATCACATGTTTATTATTTTCCCTGTCAACTAACACATACAAGCACACTCCATGCGGAAGGGTTTCATTTTTGAGGTTTTATTCATTTTCATTTATTTATTTCTAAACCAGGTCAAAATGGTCGACATGATTATCCTTGCAAAGGGGTTGAATATTTTAGTACTATCACTGGTTTCTATATATAGTAAGTAATATGTATCTAAAAATGATTTGTGGGGACTTGTAGGACCAAGTTATAACACACCTACAATTCAAATTTGATTTACTTTCAATAAATCAGCATACAGTCATTTAAATGTGCGAAACTAGCTAGAAAGCACTAAAAACCGTAAATTTGGGAATTGACATTAAAATATGGCCTAATTTATTTTAAAAATGTAGATGCGCCATTTTGACCCATATTTTATCTACCCCATGCACAAAATAAACATATTTTATCATCTAGAACATGAAAAACGATTTTTTATACCGAAAACTTGAAAAGTCTAGTCATCAACAGTGTTAGAAATGGCCAGATGCACCACCATGCCCAATTAGGGAACACTATAACAAAGCTGTCCAGGGAGAATCAAACTTGGTAATATTAACTATGAGATTGAACAAAACGTTATATTTGGTTTACCCTTTGAACCTCCTAACTTACCACAACATTGACTTCTTAATTTTATTTACAAATAGATATTTTAATATCCCATTGTTGTGCAATAATATATGTTTTTATCTCAAATCAATTAGCATTTGATTTTAAAAAACTACCATAATAATTTATGAGAAAGCGTTGAACAAGTTTCAGAATGTAATTTTATACTTGATATGACCAATAATAGACTTAAATTAAATTGGATTTCAAAGTTCAGATTTTATAAGCGAATAGAGTTTCATGTTGCAGACTATGTATTAGCTTGACGGGCACCCCTAGAATAAAGTAGGCCGGTCACTTACGTGTGGTTCCCATGCGTGTAGGTCCCACACATCAGTGAGCACAAGTCACGTGCGGTAGGTAGTTAAACTCCCAGCAATCTTCTTTGTCAAGTAAAGACGCATCGTCAAGACTCTCTCTCTCTCTCCCATTTGTCGCTGAAAAAAAAAGAATATTAGACGGGCGCGTAGCCTGCACTGCAGGTCTACATAACTGAAACCCTGTGTGCCAGTCAACATCACTCACCGAAAAAAGTGAAGCATTTCTTTTCACCATAAATAACAGCGGCCCCGTGAGGCACTGCTCTCCCTTTCTCTTTCTCCTTCCGTGTGATCCCTTTTGCACCTTTTATCCTTTGCACGAAACTCCACTTATTGTTGTCATTGTTGCACAGAACACTCACTTAACCTGTTCTTTTGCACATATCACCAACTCATGTATTTGTTGCACAAAGGTCTAAATCTCTGGCTAAGCTACTTTTCTCTAAGGGCTCCTTTGATTCAAAGGATAGAAAAAGCATAGGAATAGGAAAGTCATAGGATTAAATGGCATGTCTATTTGAATCCCATAGGAAGATGAAGTATGTTTGATTGAAGCAAAAAGGAATTTTTCATGAGGTATGAGCTAATGTTTTTTTCCTATAGGAATTACACTACAAGATTTCCATAGGAATTTTTCCTATAGGATATATTCGTATGAATCAAACAACATGTATAGGAAAATTTTCCATAGGAACCAAATCCTACACAATTCCTATGCAAATCCTATGAATCAAAGGAGCCCTAAATCTGATGGCCGGGACCTAGAAGGTAGTGGTAATATCCATTGTCATTGTGTAGTGTGTTTTTAGAACTCTAAAAGAATATGAAAATATTTTAGCAATTGAAATAATATAAATTAACTAATATGGGATATTCATGAAATATATTTTCTACTATCCGGCCAATAGCGAGTGTCATGAAATATATTCATTGTAAACTTAGTGATAATCACTCGAGTTTGATATGAATGGCCTAGCTAGCTATGGGCATCTCCCACTATATATGTTGTCCACACGACCAACCAACAAGCAAAAGGTATTCCATGAGGAAAGTTTCTTATGGGTGACTTTCGTCTCTGCCGCAAAACACGCGCCGAAATTGTTGGCGCGTCCCATTTTCAAGCTACCCCAAAACCTGCGGTTTGCCCGTCGGCCTATAAAACTTCGGTCAACAGAGGATATTTCCCTGCAGAGCACAATTCGAACACCACATCTTTCTCATGCTTCTACCAGGCACACTCCCACGACGACGGCCGTGCCTACCGCCCCTCCTCACCATCACTGCCTCCTCACCGGCCACCGTAGTGACCGACCACGTTTTACCGGCGGACCTCCCTTGCTGTCTAGCAAGCCGGATTTGCTTCCTCGACGCCGACGTTGACCGCGCCATATCTGCTCCGGATCTGCTTCCCCGACTCTGTAGTCCACCTCACCGGAGATCGAGATGGGCAAAAAACGCGGCCCCAAAGTCGACCACCCCCAACCAAAGAGTAAATCCGCCCGGGCCTCAGACGAAGGTTGATGAATACTTTACATGTCCGCTTTTGTTATATGCATTTGATTTCTTACACTAGTTTTCGTTGCTTTCTTGCAATGCATTCTTGCTGATATTAGATCAGTGTAGATAGTTGTTTGCCGCGTAGCTATATGAGATCTCAACCTTACATCTGCTGATCGAGAGGAAGATCGAGGTTATGTCCGCTTTCGCTATGCATTTCTTTTCCGAGAATCACTTCTGTGTGATATGTTTTGGGGGTTTGAAGTATGCATTTTACAAAGGTTATGATAGCAGTCAAGCTAGCAGAGCAATTTGTTGATAGTATTAAACTGCCTGTATTTTTTTTTATCTCGGAACTCTGCTGATCGTAACCTTACATCTGCTGATGAAGAGGCAGAGCTTATGTCCGCTTTCGTTACGCTTTTCTTTTCCAAATATCACATCTGTGCGGTACTTTTTTGGGGTTTGAAGTATACTACCTCCACCCCAAACCTGAAGGCTTATTTATAAAAGTCAAACCAAGTAAAGTTTGACCAAACTTTCAGAACAATCTATCAAGAAATATAATATTTCGTAGATACCGTACGAAAATATATTCGTTATCTATTTAATGATATTAAATTTGTATTTTGCATGTTAATAATGATTTTTGGTAAAAACTTCGGGATGGTGGTAGTACGTTTTACAAAGGTTATGATAGCAGTCAAGCTAGCAGAGCAATTTATTGATAGTATTAAACTGCCTGTATTTTTTCTATTTGCAACTCTTTGTGCGCCATGTGGAATTGCATGCTCTAGCCAGTTCATCCAATGAGGTTTTATCACTTAACACCAGAAGTTCGGGATTTTATTTTATCACAGAACCACAACCCTATAAATTTGTATCACAAAACACCAACATTTGGGGTAATTGTTTCGCAGAATACATGATCTCTGTTTGATAGCCCATTAGTGACTTCAGGCCACCGTCAGTTTAAGAGTGACAGCAGGTGAAAGACAATTAGACTTTATTTTGTGGTATTTTCTGTTAAACGCTAAATACAAAGCTGTTTGTCAACACTAGTAGTTTAATCTTATGTCCAGACAGTTCAAAAAAATCTTATGTCCAGGGTAGTTGTATTGGTACACATTATCAAAACCTTATGCTGGTACAGAATATATTACCCAAATCTCATGTTCTTGTGTGGTTATAATTTCAATGAATATTTGTCATATGGTAATTCATTTTGTGTGTAGCATATGTAACAAGTGTGACTCATATTCTCATTTCCACAGAGTGTCTACAAAATTTCACACCAAAATTCATTTGTTTGTAGCAAACATGCTCACGTACTGTAAATTGGTGTCACGCTGTAGGGTGATGCTCTTGTCAAGCCAACTAATGACAAATAATGTGTTATGTGAAATAATTTCCCCAAATGTTGGTGTTTTGTGATAAAAAATCCCCAACTTGTGGTGCTAAGTGATAAACCGCTCATTCAATAGACCGAGCCTTAGGCATGTATCATTAGATATTTTTTTAGGAAGGCTGGAAATATTTATTTTGAATACTGCGTTGCTACTTGCTAGGATTTGAACTCAGGACCTTGTAGGTCTGATACCATTTCGAATTGCATGCTCTAGCAAGTTCATCCAATAGACCGATCTGTTGGAACTTGGAAGACCCTAGGCAATTATATTAAGCACACGCCATTCCATATGGTTAACCATTGGCATGAAATGACACTTATATGTGTTTGAGTGTATATGTGGATTGCTTAGCCCTTTCCATCAGTTCGGACTTTTGGTTGCGTTGGCTACTGCATGAAGCTTGACATTCATACTTATCCTAAAAATTGTTGCTGCTGCCCTCTGTTGCCCAACGTAAATTATTTTTGAGCCATAATTTGTTTGCCCTTTCCATCAGTCCGGACTTCCGGTTGCGTTGGCTAGTGCATGAAGCTTGACAATATGAACATCAATTATTTTTGAGCCATAGTTTGTTTGTCATTACACCTTTTGAGCAGTCTCACTGCTACTATTAATTTGTTCTTACATGCACAGTTCCATGATAAATCTCATCTGCATTTCTCGCCAATGCATGTTAGGTCTTCCACTCGAGAATGAGTACGAAGAGCAACGGAGGCAAACTATCCTGCATAATAGCCGAGTTGCAGCCTCGTTGGGCCTAACACTACATCCTTCTACAAGGTCTAGTGCAAAAACGCCACCCACGTCCCTCACAAAGGATACGGAACATTCCTCTGATTCAGAATTTGATCCTGCTGATTGTGATGGCGAGCTGACTCAGGAAGATGCCCTGGTCGACTATCCTCTGCAACACAACAAGGTGAGTTTTCTCTGTCCTGTCATCGAATTATTTGTCCCAACTTCCATTTGTTGTATCCCAGTCCTACCAAATATGTTACCCATGCCATGTTCAATCTCATTACTACATTTTTCCTGCTTAGTTAACGCATCATATATGTTTTTGCATATGTTGCCTTACTGTTTTTCCATTCCATCTGCATATCATCATCATATAATATTGTACATTGAAATATCATTTATGTGTGACAGGCATCTGCAGATTCGGGCAAGAACTTTTCAAGAACGAACAGGAGGAAGAACACTCAACAGGAACCTCAGGCTGATACCGGAGGATGGGTGACAGTGCGTAATAAAAAAAGAGTTAAGCCTGATGCTCGTGCTGCTCCTCCTATTACAAGGTCTAACAAAAGACTGACACGAGGTGGCGAACAGGCCGAGAATGATAACAGTAAAAGGTCTCGTAAAAACCACAAACCATCGAATCAGACAGAAGTAGCCCCAGCATGTACCAGCCCACACATTCCACAACCACCAGTTGCCAATACTGTTTCTCAGCAACAATTGCCAACAGAACCAGTTTCCACAGCAAATTCGAGCCAACAATTGGCATCATCAGGAGTGGTGGTAGGTAATAATGGCCAAGGACACATGATGCTAGTCCCAGATGATACAGCCTCAAATGTCCAAACAGTGCTGCCACAACACCAGCGAACTGGTGATGATCTCCCTCCGACCCTTAGTCCTGCGAAAGACAACTCCTCTCCCGATGACGAGACCCACGCCAAAAAAGGTAATACTTTTTTCAAGACTTGTAGTTTAATGCTCCCTTATGTATCTATATACCATGATAGCTTGATGTAATGATTAACTTGGTAGGTTCGCCACGATCAATAAAAACGAGGGGGCCAACGGTAGGAAGAAAACTTGCAGCTAAGATTTCCGGAATGGGTTCAAGATTTCGCATCACATCTATTGTAGGTGGCAGAAGGCCACTTCATCCGCATGAATCTTCATATCTTGTATCACATATTGGCTATTTTATCAGGAATGAACTTCCTACCTTCCCATTGTGGAAGCAGCACGTTGACACCCCTTCACAGTTCGAGAGTTTAGTGCATAATTTACATGTAAGTCATGCTTCTCCTGGTAATGATAAATTATTCCACATTGATCTGTCCCATTTCTTGTAGCTTACTGTTGTTTCTATGCTATATAACTCACCAATCATTCCACCGTTCTGAGCAGTTAAGGTTTGAATTCGATGAGGATAATGAGGATGTAAAGTTTGTCATCGCTTCCATATTCAAAGAATTGTTGCGCCAGCACCGCTATAAGCTTAAGGCGACATACTTCACTGGCCAGATTACTGCCAATGTTCGAACAAAGTCTCCTGCACCCTGTATGACTGACGAGCAGTGGGGAGATCTTGTCAAGCACTGGTCTGATCCAAAGAATGTGGTATGGCTTATGAGGACCGTGAAACCAGATTAAATTCCGAATACTTATTTTGCGCCAGTGTCTCACTAGTCTCCTTTTGCAGACGTTGTCTAAAAGGAACCAGGCTAACCGCTTGAAACAACGTTTACCAAGCCGTACAGGATCTCGTCACTTGGTTGGGCATCTCTGGCAAAAAGTAATGCCCCGCTGGTCTGTACTGCTACATATGTTACTCGTAAATTGTGTAGAACTCCATGTGCATGTTATATTTCCATCCTCCATTTTAACCACGTTATTTGATTTCTATATGATTGTACAAAAATGCAGAAAGTAGATCATGCAAACAACATGCAACCAGACAAAGAGATGACTCTGGCAGAGCAGTTCGAGGCATGCCAGAAGAACAAACATAATGTGATAGGAGAACTCGCAGAAAGTGTTATTGTAAGTCTTCTTTATGATTTAATTTTTTTAACGACACACTTGCCAATTTGTAGGAGCAATAATGCGCATGTCAATATGATCTTTTAGGCGTTTTTGTGAAAATGCATTTGATGTGTAATCAGGCATACCAACTTGTAGGATTAAAAGTAGTTCATACACATTAAATCTACCGTCTGCATGTTTCTCTGTAATAACTTTAATTTTTACACGACTGAAATTTTTTCAGGCAAATATGAAATTGGAGATGGCAAAACCCGGGAAAGACGGTATGGAAAAAACTCTAGAAGAATGTATGGAGACATTTACCATGGTACTTAAAAATAAAGATATCACCAAAAACACTTTCCTGCGAAATGCTGGGTTTTTGCAGTCCAAGTCCAAGTCCAAGTCCAAGTCTTTCTCTGCACAAGTTCTGGAGGAACAACTCCAAATAGAACGAGCTGCAGCAGATGTGTTAAGAAACCAAGTTGATATGTTGAGATCGAGATCAGAAGCATGTGATGCCCTACTGGAGGAGGCCAATCAAGTTCGTTATAATCTCTCAAAGACTAATAAAATGCCATAGATAATTGGAGATGAACACTGACATTGACATGTGAGTACCTTGGTATTGTGAAATTTTCCTGAGACTGAGGCAATGTTCCTATTTTGTTGGTGGATGCATTTATCTGCGGCTGGGATCAACTCTGTGGATGTTTTATAAATTGGTTGCCTAGCCTTTTCAATCAGTTTGAACTTAAATGGTATTAGAGCCAAGGTCTCGAGTTTGAATTGTTGATGGTGTGGTTCAATTCATCCTTAATTTGTTGGTGCCCCATTGGCCCTTGTAAAGCTTCATGTGCCTACCTCCGAATCCAGTGTTGAATTTCTCTTGTCACACAGGAGGATGGCTGTTAATGTGTGTATAAGTGGGTTGCATAGCCCCTTTTATATAAGTTTGCAAGTTTCCGTATTGTGTTGTGCCTTTGGGACTCAGCCTGCACTTCTGACTTTTGGTTGCGTTGGCTACTGCATAAGTTTAATATACTAGTTCCATGTGGTTTTTGTTGAGATCTATAATAAGTGGATTGCCTAGCCCTTTCCATCATTTCGGACCTGTGGTGTGCTATTCTCTTTTCCACGTGTTAGACCTCCTCTTCTTAACAAGACTCCATGAGTAGGAGGCACTATGATTTTATTTTTTTGCGCATGAAATTACTCAATTAGACAACTTAATCCCATTTGTTGACTCTCTGTTGACCAGCCACTTGAGGGTAAAACTGAGTATATTGCACTAGCCACTATACTCGAGGGGAAAACTGAGTACGGAGTACATATATTTTTCCAGTGTAAGGCTCGACGGTAGAACTGAGTACACGTAACGGTGCAGACGTGCAGTACCACGGACGCGTGTCGTGGTGCGCAGCGGTTAGGCGGTGCGCGTGTTGAGACCAAACGTCTAGCTTTTTTGAGAAACTGCCGAGACCAACCGTCACGTTGCCTGTACAGCTGTCCCTCCCTCTGCACACAGTCTCATTCTCACTCACGCACGCAACCACGCCTCTCACGTCCCATCAACTTCTCCAAATCGAATGAAAAAACACCAACCGCCCTACGTGCGTTCCCTGCCGGCGATGGACAAGAAGAATGCGCCGGCGGCCGTCGCCCCCGAGACCGTCGCCTCCGAGGGCGGCGCATCCAAGCGCGGCGCCTCCGTGGACTGGGCCTCTCTCAGGGCTGACGGACCACTTCACAAGATCGGGGACTGCTTACTGGCGAACGAGGAGTACATGGACACCTACTCTGCTTTGAGGCAAGTTTGTAGAAATTGGCGCTCAGGTTTACCTGAGCCCGACGTGCACCTGCATGAATGGATCATGGTAGAACACGTCCTTCCACGCGCTGCTGATTTCACCTTCCTCCACCTCCGCACATCCCGCTACGTCACCATCGATCTAACGGAAGTTCATGCAAGGTTCAAATTCCTCCATATCTATAGAGTTAATCTATTTTTATTTTCAATCGTAAACATCTTAGTGCTGAATGTTATCTTCATCAATATATTTTAGATACTACTTCGTCGGCTTTTACCGTGGCGTCATCGTCCTTGCCCAGAAGAACCAGCCGCACAAGATACGGCTTTTGAACCCACTCACAAAGACATTGAATACTAGGTTTGAGGCGCATATGCCATATGTTATTCTGAAGTCAGTCGCTGTAATGAAGTCCCCGACTATGGTCTTCGTTTCCAAAGATTACCCGGCGGAAATTGCTTGGGTCGATGAGAGCACTCCAACTAAGGGTATAGATGAAGACTGGGGAGAAGGAAGATTTTCGACCGAGCACCATTCTCTGCGTTGCATTACCCCGTTCAATGGTGAACTGTATGCAATAGCTGTGAACAATTTTGAGTTCGGAAAATTAGTGTGCACCAACAATGTCCAGTTGGAGCAGCGCGCGAGCAGTGTCAACATGGATACACTATTTTCATTTCCAGAACTTGGAAATAACAAGTTCTACCTTGTGAAGTCGGATGGTGCTCTGCTGCTTGTGTTGTTGGACAACAAGCATTTGGAGGAAGGTCAACCATTGGTGTACCGTGTGGACACTGAGAGCCGCTCTCTCCATGCCGTCAATAACATTGGCAGTCGTGCCTTCTTCGTCCATTATATCCGGTGTATCTCCGTCGACACCAGAGTGCACCCGACACTTCGACCTGGCTGCATCTACTACGCAGATTTGGGTTATATCAGAGAGTACTTTGATGATATAAAGGCCTGGGATGAGTGGCCAATACGTGTGGATAGATTAGGAAACTATGGTATGAGAAATGAACAAAGGCCATACCGTTTGGAGGATGTATTGGCTGCACACTGCAGACGGAAGGAGTTCAATGAATATTTCCTTCAGATCAGAGAACGGAGTGACGAAGAAATATATGCTGAATGAAGATCAGATTCATTCATCTTGGGGTATCCTAATCTTCATGTTGGCCATACATTGCGTCTTGTATTATTTTCAGATTAGTTTGTCGTGAACATTAACATTGTTATTGGCTGCTTTTGGCTGTTGTATGCAGTTGATGTATTATACTCCGTACTTAGTTTTCTGGATTTATTATGCTGCTGTGATTTTTCCTATACTAGCTTCTAGATTTGACTGATTTTGTTTGTAATGATGATGGCTTGATGTGGCTGCTGGCCTTGACTGCCGGAGCAGAGCAATTAGTACTTAACCAGGTGTACCGTCTTTATATTAGTATTATATTATATTACTTGACCATAGCCATATTCAAAATCAAATCTCAGTCGGGCGGCAAAATCTCCCGCCAATCCTGAAATATTTCAGACGGGTTTTTGAATGGGATAACAAGATAGATCACGATGATAGTAACCGGTATTTAATGTGATGATGATTTGATTTTGCACTCGGCCTTGAACAGAGGTACTAGTACGGTCTCACATTTTTTATCATTATACTTGGACGGTAGCCAAATTCAAAATCTCATAGCGGCAAAACTTCCCGCCTACAAAATACAAAAATTTCACACGCTTCCAAATTCCCATTCTACCCCTGTGGAGATGGCAGCAAAGTCGGTTGGTGGGGGGTCTGCCCGTCATTTTTTGGATCACCACCTCCCTAGCCCGGAAACCCTCCCAAAAAAATTCATTTCCCTCAGACCACCCACCGGAACTTCCCAAGTCCCTCTCTCCCACCTCCACGACCACCGCACCGAAACATCCCCGCCGGACTTCCCTGGTCTACCCGAGCCCTCGCGATCCTCGTCATCTGCCTGCCGGAGCCGCTTCATCGACGCCGTCATCAACCGGACCGGATCATCCCCGCCGTACCTCGAAACCATATGCTCATCCAGCAGTCTACCGCGCCTTAGCTTCGGATCCGTCGTCCACCGCATCGGATCTTGCTCACCGACACTGTGCATGAACCGGATCTGCTTCACCGGCGCTGTGCATGATCTAAACTCTTCTACTGTCGCTTTTCTATTGCTTGCCTGCAAGTTCTTGTTTAATCTTGGGGGAACCTGTTTGTGCTAACGACGCGCCGTTACGTTTTTGCAGATGAGATGAGTAATCATGAAGTGTAATGGCCGTCTCTCCAACCCCAAGTAGCACATGTAGCGTACTTCATCACCGGATCTATCAACCCCAGGAAGATCTGCTGTGACTCCCACAGAGTGCTTCTCCTAATGTAAGTCCCTTGTTTTAGCGCCATGTTCTGGGTTCAGATGCTTGTTTGTCTGAAGCTCTTTTAGTTCATTCCTAGCTATGACCGTAACACGTTGCTATTTTCTACTTCATTGCTAACTTTAAGCGATTGAACATTTTGGTTTGCATTCCCTGCTCTGTAGATGTAGCCATCATAACTTCTATCTTGCTCAGTCGTTGTTACAAAAATTATAGGTATTATAGTAACATCCTGCTATTATTTAGTTCATGGCCAATTTTAAGTAATTGCACATGTTGGTTCGCATTCCCTGCTCTATAGCTTTTGGTAACTTCTATATTTGGTTTACATTCCCTGCTCTGTAGATCTAGCCATCATAACTTTATCTTGCTCAGTCGTTGTTACAAAAATTATGGCCTGCTACTATGTTGTTTGTGCCAATTTTTTACTCCATGAACATGTTGGCTTGCATTCCCTGTACTACAGGTGATGCCATTGTTTTGTATCTAGTTCATTGTAAGCTAACAAAGTAAGGACTTAGTTTGGCATGCTATCACTCTGCTATCTAGCCTGTAGTACAAATAAACTTGTCATACTACTAGATAATAATTTTGCGTGCCATCTTGTTCTTCAAAAGCTGCATTATTGACTTGTTTCTCTGACTTGGCATGACGCTCACATATGGAAAGCTGAACATATTGGTTTGCATTCCCTCTTATACAAGTTCACAGGTGATCCCACTATATTCTGTATCTGGTCCATCCTAAGCTCCAGCATTAACTATCCTCTATGTGTTGCTCATTACAAGTTTATATCCCGAAACATCTTGATTTGCATCCCCTTCACTATAAGTTCAGGAGTATTATTTAGTTCACGGCCAAAATGAAGTAATTGCACTTGGCACATGTTGGTTCACATTCCCTCCTCTTTAGCTTTTGCCATCGTAACTTCTATTTTTGGTTTACATTCCCTGCTCTGTAGATGTAGCCATCATAACTTCATCTTGCTCAGTCGTTGTTACAAAATTTATAGTCTGCTGTTTCATTCTAACATGCTCTGTTATATTGGTTGTTGGTATGCGGCATGCACTCTTTGTTTGCTTATTGTGCGCATTACAATGATCTTGTTATAACGACGAAATGATGAGTTCCAAATTCTTTGGCAAACAATATTGCAGTGTCTTTGCGTTTCCATTGTTGCTGTCTTAACTTGTAATGTCTTTGTTTCAGATATAGGTGCTGCATGGACAACTTAAAAGATTGCCGGATCGCTTCATTGTATTGCTAGGTTTAATTACCATTCAATTTCTCTGGGTTCTGTAATATTTTTTCAAAGCCTTGCAGCTGATGTAATATTTAGTTAGTTTTTATAGTTCTTTCGCGCATTTTTTCTTTGGTGCTTGTGGTAAGTGAGGCTATCCGACAGAAATCAATGCTGCGTAAATATTCTCAGTATCTAAATCACGAATTCCCATCCCTTAATCGGCCCAATTAAGCGAAATCACATACGTGCAGGCCCGCAAAATCCTAAAGCGCCTTTTACGCTGGCATATAAACAGCAACTAAACGGGCCCACTTACTTATTGGGCCGGTCCACTTGATTAACTGTGGACCCCACACTTTTATTGGCCGACCCACTTGCTTTAAGGTGGACCCCACTCCACCTCGGGCCCCCACTAACTAGTTGGGCCCCAATTGCTTTTGTGGTGGTCCCCGCATACTAAACGGCCCTTTAAGACGAAAGTGGGACCACTGTGTTTTGGCCCGGCCCACTAGCGTGTTGGGCCGGCCCACTTGCTCTAAGGTGGACCCCACGTCCTAAATGGGCCGGCCCTTTTACAGGAAAGTGGGACCCACCTTTGTTTTGGCCCGGCCCACTAGCATGTTGGGCCGGCCCACTTGCTACTGGACCCCACATACTAAATGGGCCCTTTAACAGGAAAGTGGGACCCACGTTTTTGGCCCGGCCCACTATCTTGTTGGGCGGCCCACTCATATGGTGGACCCCACATACTAAATGGGCTGGCCCTTTGGCAGAAAGTGGGACCCACTGAGTTTTTGGCCCGACCCACTATCTTGTTGGGCCGCCACTTATATGGTGGACCCCACATACTAAATGGGCCAGCCTTTAACGGAAAGTGGGACCCACCTGTGTTTTTGGCCCGCCCACTATCTTGTTGGGCCGGCCCACTCTGTATGGTGGACCCCACATACTAAATGGGCCACCCTTTAACAGAAAGTGGGACCCACCGGTGCCCGGCCCACTGGCTTGTTGGGCCAGCCCATTTGATCTAATGTGGACCCCACGTACTAAATGGGCCGGCCCGATAAGCAGAAAGTGGGACCCACATGCTAATTGGGCCGCCCACTAACTTCGCCGGCCCAGTTGCTTTAATGTGGACCCCACTTTGTAAATGGGCCGGCCCGATACAGGAATGTGGGTCCCACATGTCTTGTGGGCCGGCCCTTTTGCCTCGATGACCGGTCAAACGAGACATTCGGCCCGGCCCACATGCTTAGTGGGCCGGCCATTAAAGTTTTGACCAGTCAACCTTAGAGGTTAGGCCCGGCCCACGTAACTAATGGACCAGCCCAGCTATATAGTTGACCGGTCAAACTAAGTCAGCTGGCCCGGCCCGCAAACTTAATGGGCCGGCCCGCTTAAGACGTGGCAGCCTCGTGTGGGCCTACCATCTACCACGGGGTTTCAGCCGGTTAACGCCGTTAATCGCAGTTAACGATCCGCCACGTGTCGCCAGCATGCGTCAGCAGTCAACGGGCTCCTGAAACACTGGGCAACGGTCCGATTTTCCGTGGCGGAAGGGCGCCCAAGCGCGACGGACCGAAAAATCGTCAGGACTTTGCCCGACGCAGTTTCCACAACAGAACCCATATCGTCGGGTTAGGCCCATAGGCGACGAAAAATACCCCTTAGCGGACGATTTTGAGACGTTGTCTATCAGAACTTTTCTTGTAGTGAAAACTGAAACTTCCACCATGATTCATGGTTTTAGTTAGCGGCCCAATGTTCTTCTCTAACAATATGCATGCTCCAACCATTAAGGTGGTAGATCTCTCTTACTTCAGACAAGACGGACATGCATAGCAACTCACATGATATTCAACAAAGAATAGTTGATGGCGTCCCCAGAAGCATGGTTATCGCACAACAAGCAACTTAATAAGAGATAAAGTGCATAAGTACATATTCAATACCACAATAATTTTTAAGGCTATTTTGTCCCATGAGCTATATATTGCAAAGGTGAATGATGGAATTTTAAAGGTAGCACTCAAGCAATTTACTTTGGAATGGCGGATAAATACCATGTAGTAGGTAGGTATGGTGGACACAAATGGCATAGTGGTTGGCTCAAGATTTTGGATGCATGAGAAGTATTCCCTCTCGATACAAGGTCTAGGATAGCAAGGTTATTTGAAACAAACACAAGGATGAACGGTGCAGCAAAACTCACATAAAAGACATATTGTAAACATTATAAGACTCTACACCGTCTTCCTTGTTGTTCAAAACTCAATACTAGATATTATCTAGACTTTAGAGAGACCAAATATGCAAACCAAATTTTAGCAAGCTCTATGTATTTCTTCATTAATAGGTGCAAAGTATATGATGCAAGAGCTTAAACATGAGCACAACAATTGCCAAGTATCACATTATCCAAGACATTATAGCAATTTACTACATGTATCATTTTCCAATTCCAACCATATAACAAATTAACGAAGAAGAAACTTCGCCATGAAAATTAAAAGCTAAGAACACATGTGTTCATATGAACCAGCGGCGTGTCTCTCTCCCACACAAGCATTTATTCAAACAAAAACAAAAATAAAAGCACACAGACGCTCCAAGTAAAGTACATAAGATGTGACCGAATAAAAATATAGTTTCAAGAGAAGGAACCTGATAATTTGTCGATGAAGAAGGGGATGCCTTGGGCATCCCCAAGCTTAGATGCTTGAGTCTTCTTGAAATATGCAGGGATGAACCACGGGGCATCCCCAAGCTTAGACTTCTTCACTCTTCTTGATCATAGTATATCATCCTCCTCTCTTGACCCTTGAAAACTTCCTCCACACCAAACTCGAAACAAACTCATTAGAGGGTTAGTGCATAATCAAAAACTCACATGTTCAGAGGTGACACAATCATTCTTAACACTTCTGGACATTGCCCAAAGCTACTGGAAGGTAATGGAACAAAGAAATCCACCCAACACAGCGAAAGAAGCAATGCGAAATAAAAGGCAGAATCTGTCAAAACAGAACAGTCCGTATACGAATTTTAAAATGGCACCAGACTTGCTCAGATGAAAATGCCCAAATTGAATGAAAGTTATGCATATCTGAGGATCACTCACGTAAATTGGCATAATTTTCTGAGCTACCTACAGAGAATTAGACCCAGATTCGTGACAGCAAAGAAATCTGTTTCTACGCAGTAATCCAAATCTAGTATCAACCTTGCTATCAACGATTCTACTTGGCACAACAAAACACAAAACTAAGATAAGGATAGGTTGCTACATTAGTAAACAACTTCCAAGACACAAATATAAAACAAAGTACTGTAGCAAAATAACACATGGGTTATCTCCCAAGAAGTTCTTTCTTTATAGCCATTAAGATGGGCTCAGCAGTTTTAATGATGCACTCCCAAGAAATAGTAGTTGAAGCAAAAGAGAGCATCAAGAGGCAAATTCAAAGCACATTTAAGTCTAACATGCTTCCTATGCATAGGAATCTTGTAAATAAACAAGTTCATGAAGAGCAAAGTGACAAGCATAGGAAGATAAAACAAGTGTAGCTTCAAAAATTTCAGCACATAGAGAGGCATTTTAGTAACATGAAAATTTCTACAACCATATGTTCCTCTCTCATAATAACTTTCAGTAGCAACATGAGCAAACTCAACAATATAACTATCACATAAAGCATTCTTATCATGAGTCTCATGCATAAAATTATTACTCTCCACATAGGCATAATCAATTTTACTAGTTGTAGTGGGAGCAAATTCAACAAAGTAGCTATCATTATTATTCTCATCAAGTGTAGGAGGCATAGTATAATCACAACAAAATTTACTCTCCATAGTAGGTGGCACCAAAAGACCACTATCATTATAATCATCATAAATAGGAGGCAAAGTATCATCAAAGAAAATTTTCTCCTCAATGCTTGGGGACTAAAAAGATCATGAAAACCAGCTTCCCCAAGCTTAGAACTTTCTATATCATTATCAACAATGGTGTTCAAAGCGTTCATACTAATATTACTACCAGCATGCAAATAAGATTTCATAGGTTTTTTAATTTTCGCATCAAACAATCCATGTTTTAAATCGGGAAATAGAATAAGAAGCTCACTCTTGTCCATTATGCCAAACTAGTGTAAACAAGAAACAAAAAGATGCAATTGCAGATCTAAAGGAAATAGCTTCGAGTACTTACAACGGCGAAAATAGCTTAGTAGCCGAGATCCGGAGTGTGAGTACCTTTTACCTTACCTCCCCGGCAACGGCGCCAGAAAAGTGCTTGATGTCTACGGGAGCTTCTATTCTTGTAGACAGTGTTGGGCCTCCAAGAGCAGAGGTTTGTAGAACAGCAGAAGTTTCCTTAAGTGGATCACCCAAGGTTTATCGATCTCAGGAGGAAGAGGTCAAAGATATCCTCTCATGCAACCCTGCAACCACAAAGCAAGAAGTCTCTTGTGTCCCCAACACACCTAATAGGTGCACTAGTTCGGCGAAGAGATAGTGAAATACAGGTGGTATAAATAAGTATGAGCAGAGCAACGGTGCCAAAAGTGCTTGCTGGCATGTAGTTGATGGTGGTAATATTGCAGCAGTAGAAACATAGTAAAACAAGAACAAGCAGCGATAGCAGTATTTGGGAACAAGGCCTAGGGATCATACTTTCACTAGTGGACACTCTCAACATTGATCGCATAATAAATAACTCTTTCTCATATGTGCTACATACACTCTTTTGTTGGATGATGAACACATTGCGTAGGATTACACGAACCCTCAATGCCGGAGTTAACAAGCTCCACAATTCAATGTTCATATTTAAATAACCTTAGAGCATAATAGATCATTGCAAAATAAACCAAGAACTAACATAGTGCACACACTGTCCACATTACACTATGAAGGAGGAATAGATCACATCAATACTATCATAATGATAATTAACTCCACAATCTACAAGAGATCATGATCATAGCCTACAACAAGAACCACACGGTGCACACACTAGTCACCTTTACACCATGCAGGAGGAATAGACTACTTTAATAACATCACATGAGTAGCACACAACTAGTAGCGATACAAAGCTCATCATATGGATCTCAATCATGTAAAGCAGCTCATGAGATCATTGTATTGAAGTACATAGGAGAGAGATTAACCACATAGCTAGCTACCGGTACAGCCCCGAGCCTCGATGGAGAACTACTCCTCCTCATGGGAGACAGCATCGTTGATGAAGATGGCGGTGGTGTCGATGGAGAAGCCTTCCGGGACACTCCGTCTCCGCGGCGTGCCGGAACAGAGACTCCTGTCCCCCGATCTTGGCTTCGCGATGGCGGCTCTGAAGGTTTCTCACCGTGGCTTTTTCGTATCGAGGTTTTAGGTCTGGGACCTTTATATAGGCGAAGAGGCGGAGTCGGAGGGGCGACGAGGTGACACCAGGGGCGCGGCCAGGGCTCAGCCGCGCCACCCTGCCGTCCGGGCCCACAGGCCCCTCCGGCGGCTCGGGTGTTCGGATGCTTCCGGTGAAAATAGGAACCGGGCGTTGATTTCGTCCAATTCGAGAATATTTCGTTACTAGGATTTCTGAAACCAAACAGCAGAAAACAGAACTGGCACTTCGGCATCTTGTTAATAGGTTAGTTCCAAATGCACGAATATGACATAAAGTGTGCATAAAACATGTAGATATCATCAATAATGTGGCATGGAACACAAGAAATTATCGATACGTCGGAGACGTATCATTCACCATTTCTTTTGCAGACTAATGAGACCTCTAGCGGGGACGTTGAAGAGGTACTGATGCCATCCACCACGCTAGACCTAGCCACCTCGACGAGCGTGGCTGACCAAGTGGCTAACCTAGCCAAGTCCACGGAAAAGCCGATTATCACAACATCGGCTGCTCCTCCTACTTTGGGAGAGGTACACCCACTCCGGCTCTCCCTTTCTTTGTTGTATACTAATACTGCTCTTGTTCGTCTGTCAGGGTTGTGATCTTTCAAACTTGCTGACGTTCGATCCTGAATCCATCGAACCAGCTACTTCCAAGGCAGGTGAAGAGCCAAGTCCTAGCACGGTCCATGGTCCACTCCAGCGTCTCAAGGCTTTGCTCTCCTCCTCAGTTGAGACCCTGGTTGAAAACCCCGAGGCAGTCAAGGGCATCCTCGAAGACATCCAGCCCCATCTCCGTGACACTGCAGGTGAAGCTTTGGCCAGCTGACTCTGTCGGCTTCGGTCAAGGGTGCAGTCGGCTCGTCAAAGAATTATCCTTCGTCACGCCTAGCTTCCGTTGAGAGCCGATATTGCAGACAAGTGTCAACGGCTCAACGAGAAAAAGGCTGCTTTAGACGCCAAAACTGACACTTCTGCCAATAGTGCCGAACTCGAGACCCTGCGTAAGGAACTGGAGAACCTTGAAGAGAGGGTCAGGGTGACCAAGCAGCTTATCCAAGACAAGGAAACCCTCATTGCCCGCTCTCAAGAGGAAGCAAAAGGCCTCACAGCCGATCTGAAGACCGATCTGGCTGAAATTCGTGCCCTGAGCAGTCAGCTGGTGACGGGCAAAGACGAGGACGACGAGGCTGAGATCGCCGAGGTGGATCGTATCCGTGCCGACGCCCTTCATGCCCTCAACGCGTTTCTTCAGTAGAGCCTCTCTGTGTAAACTGATAAATGTTTTGCTGAACTTGTACCTCTAGAGTCGATGGCTATGCATCGGCTATTTACATTCTGAAATCGATGTCTTTGCATCGGCTGTACTTGTATACTGTTGTCTTCGCATATTTTCTCAAGTCGATGTCTGTGCATCGGCTGTGACTTTTTTTTTACTGGCCGATTTTTCTATCGGCCCCCAATATTTCACTGCCCATGTATCGCACATGTTCATCGCACATGCTCATCTGATTAGGTGCCCCCCGAGCCGAATCTGTCAGGTAACTGCAGATATCGGCTCTGTTGTTAGCCAAGGCACTGTACTTGAACATCGGCTCCGTCAAAGACCAATGTTGACTTCTTCCAGCTCATCAGCCGATATAAACCCGCACTTAGCTTTCCGTCACCGTTAGATCGACACCGAACACAGGCAAAACGTATGGCGAGGATAATATGGGCCGATTGCTGGAATCGGCCTCCATTTTGATTGTATTGCTCAATGAAGGTTTACATCTTGGTCTTGCTCTACTATAACTACGTGACATGCTTGAGACAAGATTATCCCTTTTTATTTTTTGGGGCCGATCACAAGGATCGGCCTTGCCACGTACGTCCATAGATTTTGCTCTTGTTACACGGTCAGGCCGGTGGATAAGACCAGCCTCACCCCGTTTTTTGTCACGTCGATGCGCTCGCAGTCGTCCAAAGTGATGCCTGAGAGTGGCTCTTGGCCTGCCGTCTCCCAAACGTTCATGCCAGCCGTTGAAATCTCGGCTGAGTCATCTGCGTGGACGACCTCTACTTCATCTCCATCCCACTGTATTAAACATTGGTGCATCGTGGATGGAATGCAACAGTTAGCGTGGATCCAATCTCTCCCTAGCAGGACAGCATAGGTGCTCTTGCTGTCGACAATAAAGAACGTCGTAGGGATGGTTTTCCTTCCTACGGTCAGATCCACATTCAGAACACCTTGTGCTTCAGATGCTTGGCCGTTGAAATCGCTCAGTGCAACGTTGGTCTTGATCAGATCCGAGCTAGAGCGTCCCAACCGACATAGCATGGAGTATGGCATAATGTTGACTTCCGCTCCGGTGTCCACCATTATCTTGTTGACAGGCTGCCCATTGATATAACCTCGTAAGTACAGGGCCTTCAGGTGTCTGTAGCTCCTTTCTCGTGGCTTCTCAAAGATAATGGCCGTGGGCCGCAGTTGTGCCACAGGTGCTTCGTCTAATCCTGGAGCACAAAACTCCGGAAGGATGAACACCATGTTTGTGCCAGCCGATGTCTCATCATCGGCTTTCCTTTGTTTGGGGCGCCACTCTTTCTTTTGTGGTCGACCTTCTTCGTCCAGAGTTTGCTGAATTTTCGCGGGCATCAGGCCGCGCCTTCCTCAACGTGTGCAGGTATAACCTTTCGGCTTCCTCCAAACCACGTAGTCGCCGAACCCTACGCTTTTGGGAACGGCTGAGTCCATCAGGGCACCACCTTGGCCGGTGGTACTTATCTTCTTCTTCTTCATCGTCGTCTTCTAACTCCTCGAGATCTTCCACCCGAGAGGACTCAGCGTGCTTGTTCCGAGATGGGAGAGGCCCTAGACGTTTGAATACTGACACGTCTCCTGTCGAAACCCACCGGCGACGACGGGCAACACAAGAGAGCCGGGAGGCTTCAAGGCATGGCTCCCTGGTCCCTCCGAGCGACGGCCCGCAAAGACTCGGCATGCACGTCCGATGCTGGTGCAAGGGCGTGCCACTTGATCTATACCTGATCAGGGAGGTGATGGATATGCCTCGCTTAGTTTCCTGCATGGCATACACGTAAACATTAAATACGAGCCTCGATCGCTCTCTCCCGTGAATCGGCTCAAGGAGCCGATCCACCCATTATCCGTATGAGGTATACGGTCACATGGTGGTCCTGCTTGATCAAAATAAAGCTAAAACGACCTACTACGATTTAGGGTTTTCACCACATAATCGAACATCCTACTCGTGATTGAGCCTGGCGGCCACGCACGGTGATCGTAAGCCGACCCTAGACAAGGCCTAAAAACCAACATGAAGTTGATCCCCGGAACATCCTGTCTAGGGCTAGCAAACTACACCCTACGCGCCACTGGATCCTTCAACCCGTTTGTAAGGCCTAACTATGCAGATATTAAACTAATCCTTGAAGAACAAGGAGCAATCATAACGGATCGGATCTACTAAATAACGATCAAGTGGGGTGCCGCCCTTACACCAGGTGTAAGGGCGGCTAGACGTCTAAGGGTTGCATGGACGGAAGCATGTGATACGATGAAACAATGCTAACCCTAATACATCTATGATAACTACGTTGCTCGCCATCAACAAGGCTTCAGTACGAGCAACGCATGAACAACGAATAAACGTTACTGCCTCGCAAGATGCGATCTAGGCAGCATGATGCTTACCCGGAAGAAACCCTCGAGACAAGGGAGTTGGCGATGCGCCTAGATTGGTTTGTGATGAACGTGATTGTTGTTTATTCCATAAACCCTAGATACATATTTATAGTCCGTAGACTTTCTAACGTGGGAATAATCCCAACCGGGCACGAGCCAAACTCTATCTAACCGACACGTATCCTACTATATTACAGATACACGGGCAAACTAGCCCAAACTTTGCACATAAGGCCGATTCATGTATTTCTTCCATGTATATTCTTCGCCCATCTTCAATCGCGGCCCACCTCCGATCCGGTCAAATTCGTGATAACACATGCCCCCGGTTTTGGAAATGACAATTCCAAAATCACTCGCTTTTTCTTCGTCGGGTCATGTCGTGGCAGACAGCCGTCGCAGTATCCTTCGTCATGATGCCTTGCCCTTACAACTTCTGCACGTTTTTTTTTCTTTGGGCACCACTTCCTCGGAACTGTGGCATTGAATCTCCACTATATCCCTCTATTTTAACCGCATCTTGCAGTTCACCTCTTCATCCCCTTCGCATTAGCACTCCAAAAGCCCTCCCTCCTGCACCATGTCTTCTTCCTCCTCCGCCTCATCGGGTCTTTCTTCCCTGTCCTCCCCCTCCCGCGAGCCGACGCCGGAGTGGGACCCGGAGGAGGCCCACGAGGCCAACATTCGCCGCGCCATAGAAGACGGGGACGAGTCCAGTCACGACTTCTCCGTCTGGTCAGAGGACGACAAGTCCTCGACCGATGGGGAAAGTGACCTCCGCTTCCTTGCCGATGGGGAAATGGAGGAGGAGAGCGATGACAATCGCTTCTCCTGGGACGACTTCATCTCCTCCGAGGATGAAGAGGAGGAGGAGGAGGACGACGACGACACCTCCTCCGACGAGCCGCCGGCCAAGCGCTCCGGGCCGGGGAACCTCGCGACTTTGGCCGACGATGACGCTGACGAGGAGGACGAGGACAACGAGGGCCCCGCCGGCGGCCGCAACAGCAGCGACGACGAGCCGGCCGGGAGTAGCGCCGACGACGGCGACGACGGCGACGACGAGGGCAACGACGGCCCATAGATAGGACCCTTAGCATAGGATCAGTAGTAGTAGATGGGGCAATGTATCCCCCACTTTTGAGAGCAATCAGCTCTTTATGTAAGAAATCCCGCTATCAATGAAAAATCCCTTTGATTTGATTTTGCCGATTCCCTTATGGTAATTTAGCCGATTTCCCCTCATACTGACTTTGTCGATTGTCAACTTGGGCAATGCTCAATGAGCCGATGGCAATGCATCGGTCTTTCACAATCTATCCTTCAACTGATGATTTTGAGATCTGGTGGATAATGTGGAAGATATTCCTTCAAGAGAGCCCTTAAATTCCTCCCACCAGGTCCAGTGATCCTCTTCTGCAAGAATTCACCACTTTCGAAGAAGGTTATGATGCAGGGCCAGCCGATGACACCCCAATCGGCTCTAAAAACAGAGCATCCGCCAGTCATCTCGCCCCCGAGCCTCGCCAAGGCGAAAATAGTGCGGGACACACAATTCGACAAATGGACCCGAGCTCGAAAATCTGAGAAAACCACCATGCAAAGCAGCCGCTGAGCCGATCACCTTTCTTCCGTTGAAAGCCGATGTTGCGTATGATCACCAACGGCCGTATGATCAAAAGGCGCCTTGTACGCTAAAAACACTCGACGGCACCGCTGAACCGCAACCTTACGCACAGAGTTGGAGGTCCTCGAAGACCGACTTGGTCGAAATCCGCGTCTTGACCCGTGTAATTTGTACTAGAGTCGATGGCTGTGCATCGGCTTTGTTCCTCAGCTCTAAAGTCGATGCCTGTGCATCGGCTGTACATTGCGAGAAGCATCATCAAAAAAAAAATTTTACTGGCCGATTTTTTATCGGCCCCCAATATTTTCCTGCACATGTATCGCACATGTTCCTCTGCTGCACATGTATCGCACATGTTCCTCTGATTAGGTGCCCCCGAGCCGATTCTGTCAGGTAACTGCGGATATCGGCTCTGTAGTTAGCCAAGGCACTATATTTGAACGTCGGCTCTGTTAAGACCAATGTTGACTTCTTCCTGTTCATCTGCCGACGTAAACCCGTTGCCCATTAGATTGACGTTGAACACAGGCAGGACGTATGGTGAGGATAATTTTGGCCGATTGCTGGAATCGGCCTCCATGTTGATTGACTCGCTCAATGAAGGTTTTGCGACGTTCGTCCATAGATCTTTGGGGCCGATCACAAGGATCGGCCTCGCCACGTTTGTTCATAGACTTTGCTCTTGTTACACGGACAGGCCGGTGGATAAGACCAGCCTCACCCCATTTCTCGTCACGTCGATGCGCTCGCAGTCGTCCAAAGTGATGCCTGAGAGTGGCTCTTGGCCTGCCGTCTCCCAAACGTTCATGCCAGCCGTTGAAATCTCGGCCGAGTCATCTGCGTGGACGACCTCTACTTCATCTCCATCCCACTGTATTAAACATTGGTGCATCGTGGATGGAATGCAACAGTTGGCGTGGATCCAATCTCTCCCTAGCAGGACAGCATAGGTGCTCTTGCTGTCGACAATGAAGAACGTCGTAGGGATGGTTTTTCTTCCTACGGTCAGATCCACGTTCAGAACACCTTGCGCTTCAGATGCTTGGCCGTTGAAATCGCTCAGTGTAACGTTGGTCTTGATCAGATCCGAGCTAGAGCGTCCCAACCGACGTAGCATGGAGTATGGCATAATGTTGACTGCCGCTCCGGTGTCCACCAGCATCTTGTTGACAAGCTGCCCATTGATATAACCTCGTAGGTACAGGGCCTTCAGGATGTCTGTAGCTTCTTTCTCGTGGCTTCTCAAAGATAACTGGCCGTGGGCCGCAGTCAAGTTGTGCCACAGGTGCTTCGTCTAATCCTGGAGCACAAAACTCCGCTGGAAGGATGAACACCATGTTTGTGCCAGCCGATGTCTCATCATCGGCTTTCCTTTGTTTGGGACGCCACTCTTTCTTTTGTGGTCGACCTTCTTCGTCCAGAGTTCGCTGAATTTTCGCGGCCAGATCAGGCCGCGCCTCAACGTGTGCAGGTATAACCTTTCGGCTTCCTCCAAACCACGTAGTCGCTGAACCCTACGCTTTTGGGAACGGTTGAGTCCATCAGGGCACCACCTTGGCCGGTGGTACTTATCTTCTTCTTCTTCATCGTCGTCTTCTAATTCCTCGAGATCTTCCACCCGAGAGGACTCCGCGTGCTTGTTCCGAGATGGGAGCGCCTAGACGTTTGAATACTGACACGTCTCCTGCACCCTTCTTCTTCTCTTTACATTCAAGGCTGCCGATTGTAGGCAATCCGCTCATTCTGAATCCCAGAGTGTCCGAAGAAAGGACAGACCGTTGCCTATCCGCGTCGTCTTGTTCCCTTGACTTCTCCTTGGCATGGCGCTCATATCTCTCCTCGTCGCGATCATGCCGGCGGTCTCTCCTGGCGTCTCTGCTAGCCGACGATCTCTTTCGTCGTCGTCGTCATATCGCCGGCGTTGGTCGTATTGACTCACGTATTTGTTGAGGAGGTGATCAGAGAGGGGTCGCTGATATCGCACATTCTTCACTTCTCCTCTGTGACGTAGCGCTTGCCATCGTGTCGGAGCCGATCGCGTGGAGTGGCTTCCTCTTTGTCCTTGTTATGAGAGCAGCTGCCCTCGTCTCTGTCCTTACCAGGGTGGTGTCCAGGTCCTACCATGTTGATGCTGAACGAGAAACCTGGCTGGCACCTCCCAGGGTAAGTGCACTCCACCATGTTAACGGCGGGGAAGGGGTGCGTGTCGACTTTCATGGCGTACTGGCTAAAAATTAACCGCCCTTGTTCTATCGCCATTTGGATCTGCTGACGCCACACCCTGCAGTCGTTGGTGGTATGGGTGAACGTGTTATGCCACTTGCAGTATGGCTCCGTTCAGCTCCTGTGCCGTGGGGATTTTGTGGCCTTCGGGTAACTTTAGCTGCTTCTCCTTAAGTAAGAGGTCGAAAATTTGCTCAGCTTTGGTCACGTCGAATTCAAACCCTCTTGGAGGACCTTGTGGCTTAACCCACTTGCAGGACACGGCTTGCCCCCCAGTCCATTCAGCCACCGCTACCTCTGATCTCCCGCAGCTCTCATCTTCATCTCGCCTCAACCAGACCACCGCACTGGAATTTATCCCGGTATACCTCCGGGTGGCGATGTTCATATAACGACAGCTTCTCGCACCATATGCGCCGTTGAAGGGTACTCTTGGGAGGCCACATCCTTGATCGGTGATGCAAGACCCACCACCGCCAACTCGATCGCTTTCCTTTCAGTCACACAGCCAACAGGCCGGCCTTGTCGCCCCGGCGGATGTATTCTCACACCGCTTCTCCGCTGGGCTCGTCGCACTTGTGCGAGATCGGCAATGCCAGGCTCCTAAGATTCTAAGTGATACTGTAGAGCTGGAACTGCTCTTCCAATCGCCCAGTCCGACAGAGTCTCGTGGTAGCGATGTGTACCACCCAAAAGCCGATCCTGTGAGGGACTGTGCGAAGAACCTCACACATAGTTCATCTGATGCTGAGATCGTGCTCAGCAGCCGCGCCAAATATCGGCTCACATGCTCGATTGAGCCGGGAGCCATCTGACCCACCAAACTTGGAGAATTCGGGGAGCCGTATTTGGGTGGTAGTGGGATCAAATCGTACTCGTTGGGATATGGCATAGCCGATTGCCCTCCCTTTCGGCACCATGCCGAACTGTTCTTTAGATTGTACCGATCTGATCCGCGGTGATGGTCGCAGGAGTCGAACCTCAAAGATTCGCCGGAGTGGTATACTTAGCCGGCCACGCTTGCTTCAAGCTCGAGCCAACCTGCAGAGTTGAGCTCCTGAGGCACCGTCGGAGTGGCATACTTAGCTAGCCACGTCTGCTCATCTCCATCCCACCGTATTAAACATTGGTGCATCGTGGATGGATGCAACGGTTGGCGTGGATCCAATCTCTCCTCAGCGTGGACAAAGATAGGTGCTCTTGCCGTCGACAATGAAGAACGCGTAGGGATGGTTTTTCTTCCTACGGTCAGATCCACGTTCAGAACACCTTGCGCTTCAGATGCCTGGCCGTTGAATCGCTCAGTGTAACGTTGGTCTTGATCAGATCCGAGCCAGAGCGTCCCAACCGACGTAGCATGGAGTATGGCATAATGTTGATCACAAGCCCGGTGTCCACGCATCTTGTTGACAGCATCGCCCATTGATATAACCTTATAGGTACATGGCCTTCGGGGATGTCTCGTAGCTTCTTTCGTGGCTTCTCAAAGATAATCGGCCGTGGGCCGCAGTCCAAAGTTGTGCCACAGGTGCTTCGCCCAATCCTAGAGCACAAAACTCCTGGAAGGATGAACACCATGTTTGTGCCACCTGGGACAGTCCTATCATCGGCTTTCCTCGTTTGGGACGCCACTCTTCTTTTTGTGGTCGACCTTCGTCCAGAGTTCGTCGAATTTTCGCGGCCAGATCAGGCCGTGCTTTCCTTAACGTGTGCAGGTATAACCTTTCGAGCTTCCTCCAAACCACGTAGCCGCTGAACCCTACGCTTTGGGAACGGGGCCGAGTCCATCAGTGGCACTCACCTTGGCCGTGTGGTACTTATCTTCTTCTTCTTCATCAAGCCGTCTTCTAATTCCCTCGAGATCTTTCACCCGAGAGGACTCAGCGTACTTGTTCTGAGAGATGGAGCGTCCCAGTTTGAATATCGACACGTCTCCTCCTTCTTCTTCCGGTTGCATTCTGGGCAGCTGCCGATTGTAGGCAATCGGCTCATTCCCTCGAATCCCAGCAAGAAACCGAAGAAAGGATGACTCTGCCTATCCGCGCTCGTCTTGTTCCCCTTGACTTCTCCCTGGCATGGCGCCATATCTCTCCTCGTCGCGATCATGCCGGCGGTCTCTCCTGGCGTCTCTTACTAGCCAGACGATCTCTTTCGTCGTCGTCGTCATCGCCGGCGTTGGTCGTATTGACTCACGTATTTGTTGAGGAGGTGATCGGAGAGAGGTCGCTGATATCGCACGTTCTTCACTTCTCCCTCTGTGATGTAGCGCTTGGAGCGGCTTCCTCTTTGTCCTTGTTATGAGAGCAGCTGCCCTCGTCTCTGTCCTTACCAGGGTGGTGTCCAGGTCCTACCATGTTGATGCTGAACGAGAAACCTGGCCACCTCCCAGGGTAAGTGCACTCCACCATGTTAATGGCGGGAGGGGAAGGGGTGTGTGCCGACTTTCATGGCGTACTGGCTAAAAATTAACCGCCCCTGTTCTATCGCCATTTGGATCTCGCACGCCGCACCCGTTAGTGGTATGGGTGAACGTGTTATGCCACTTGCGTATGGCTTTCCGTTCAGCTCCCGTGCCGTGGGGATTTTGTGGCCTTCAGGTAACAGCTGCTTCTCCTTAAGTAAGAGGTCGAAAATTTGCTCAGCCTGTCACGTCGAATTCAAACCCTCTTGGAGGACCTTGTGGCTTAACCCACTTGCATGACACGGGCTTGCCCCCGAGTCCATTCAGCCATTGCTACCTCTTGATCTCCCGCAGAGCTTCATCTTCATCTGCCTCAACCAAGACCACCGCACGCTTGAATTTATCCCGGTATACCTCTCGTGGCGCCGTTCATATAATCTACGCTTCGCACCATATGTGCCGTTGAAGGGTACTCTGCTTGGGAGGCCACATCCTTTGATCGGTGATGCAAGACCCACCACCGCCAACTCGATTGCTTCTTTTTCAGTCACACGAGCCGAATAGCACGGTTCCTGTACACTCTGGAAGCGCTGGATGTATTCCGACACCGCTTCTCCGCGCTCGTCGCACCTGTGCTAGATCGCAATGCTGCTCAAGATTCTCGAGTGATATCGTATGGAATCGTTCTTCCAATCGGCCTAAGTCCGATTGAGCCCGGTGGCAGCGATGTGTACCACCCAAAAGCCGAGATCCTGTGAGGGATAGTGCGAAGAACCTCACACGTAGTTCATCTGATGCTGAGATCGTGCCCAGCTGCGCCAAATATCGGCTCACATGCTCGATTGAGCTGGAGCCATCTGACCCACTAAACTTGGAGAATTCGGGGAGCCGATATTTGGGTGGTAGTGGGATCAAATCGTACTCATTGGGGTACGGCTTGGAATAGCCGATTGCCCTCCTTTTCGGCACCATGCCGAACTGGTCTCTTAAGATTGTACCGATCTGATCCGCGGTGATGGCTGCAGGAGTCGAACTCTGAAGATTCGCTGGAGTGGTATACTTAGCCAGCCACGCTTGCTTCTCAAGCTCTGAGCCAACTGCCGGAGTAGCTCTGAAGATTCGCTGGAGTGGCATACTTAGCTAGGGCCACGTCTCGTTTCTCACATCCTGCTCAAGTTCCTCCCGTCGTTCTAGAAGTCCCTACCGTTGCACTGTTTGAGAGAACCCACCACATAGCCCCGGCACGATGTGCACGTGTATCCGTGAGGGATCTCCTTAGGCGCCTCATACAAGAACCGGTAACTAGTCACTAGGGTCACCACCGATCTTGTAGACGACGTGATGCCGGTGAACTCGCACTGTGCCGCCAACGCGAACGGCGCGGTGGTCGGACTAGAGGGAATCTCTCCTGGTGAGTCCCCAGAGCTGGTCCTGACGGAGAATACCGATGGCTCATGATTTCCGGATCACCCGAAGGGCGACACGCTCCAAAGTGTTCACCAGGCTCTCGGAATGGCGGTGCAGCGAATGAGCCACCATGAAATTAATCTCCTGACGCAGAGACCTGGTGCGTTCTTCTGAAGGGGTAGACAGGTCCACTCCATCGAGCGCGCCTTCAGGTGAGAACCCCTTCCACCTGATGCCGTGTGAGCGGGTTCTCTGGAAAGAGCCGATGAGGTCGGCTTCGAGGATAGCTTTGACCTCGTCATACTTCTTCTTGAGCTCGCCAGTGAGATCCCCGTACGTGACCGGAGTACCTTCGCCATCACTGATGTAGATGGCGATGCGCTTGATGTCGAAGATTGTCCCACTGGCGCGCCGTAATGCTGCGGTCGGGAAACCCACCCCGCGAGGCTGACGGCAACACAGTAGAGTCGGGAGGCTTCCCCAAGATCGCGGGGCTGGCCCCGTCCCTCCGAGCTAATGCCCGCAAGATCACGGTGACGCACGTCCATGTCAGCAGATGCCACCGGATCTATACCGATCAGGGAGGGCGTATGGATATGCCTCGCGAATTTCCTGCATGGCATACACGTAAACATTAAATACGAGCCTCGATCGGCTCTCAGGTTATCCTGTGAATCGGCTCAAGGAGCCAATCCACCCATTATCCGTATGAGGTATACGGTCACATGGTGGTCCTGCTTGATCAAAATACAGCTAAAACGATCTACGACTATTTAGGGTTTTCACCACATAATCGGAACATCCTACTCGTGATTGAGCTCGGAGGCCACGCACGGTGATCGTAAACCGACCCTAGACAAGGCCTAAAACCAACATGAAGTTGATCCCCGGACTGCCTAGGGCTAGCAAACTACACCCCACGCGCCACCGGATCCTTCAACCCGTTTGTAAGGCCTAACTACGCAGATATTAAACTAATCCTTAAAGAACAAGGAGAGCAATCATAACGGATCGGATCTACTAAATAACGATCAAGTGGGGGTGCCGCCCTTACACCCATGATAGGTGTAAGGGCGGCTAGATGTCTAAGGGTTGCATGGACGAAAGCATATGATACGATGAAACAATGCTAACCCTAATACATCTATGATAACTACGTTGCTCGCCATCAACAAGGCTTCAGGACGAGCAACGCATGAACAACGATATAATACCGCCCAGATCGCAAGATGCGATCTAGGCAGCATGATGCTTACCCGAAGAAACCCTCGAGACAAGGGAGTTGACGATGGCTAGATTGGTTTGGTGATGAACGTGATTGTTGTTTATTCCATAAACCCTAGATACATATTTATAGTCCCAGGGACTTCTAACGGGGAATAATCCCAACCGGGCACGAGCCAAACTCTATCTAACCGACACGCATCCTACTATATTACAGATACACGGCAAACTAGCCCAAACTTTGCACATAAGGCCGATTCATGTATTTCTTCCATGTATTCTTCAAGCCCATTCTCAATCGCCCACCTCTCGATCCGGTCACCTCCGTATATCAGGGCCTTCCGTGACTCCCTCTTCTTCTGCTCTACATTCTCACAGCTGCCGATTGTAGGCAATCGCTCATTCCCGAATCCTTACAGTTGTCTCAAGAAGGGACAGTCCCAAAGGTCATCCAATGCGTCGTATTGCCTTGACTTTTCCTTCGCATGGCGCCATATCTCCGTCGCGATCAAGGCCGACGATGTCTCCCGGGCATCCCCCGCTAGCCGCACGATCTCTTCGGCCATCGTCTGCCGACTGGCCGGCGTTGGTCGCATTGACTCACGTATTTGTTGAGGAGGTGATCGGAGAGAGGTCGCTGATATCGCACATTCTTCACTTCTCCCTCTCGTGATGTAGCGCTGCCATCGTGCCAGAGCTCGATCGTTGTGGAATCCTGCTTCCTCTTTGTCCTTGTTATGAGAGCGGCTGCCCTCATCTTCGTCCTTACCAGAGTGGTGTCCAGGTCCTACCATGTTGATGCCGAACGAGGATCCTGGCTGGCACCCCAGGGTAAGTGCACCCTACCATGTTAACGGCGGGGAAAGGTGTGTCGACTTTCATGGCGTACTGGCTGAAAATTAGACGCCCTTGTTCTATCGCCATTTGGATCCGCTGACGCCACACCCTGCAGTCGTTGGTGGGATGGGTGAACGTGTTATGCCACTTGCAGTATGGCTTTCCGTTCAGCTCCTGCGCCGTGGGGATCTTGTGGCCTTCGGGTACCTTTAGCTGTTTCTCCTTAAGTAAGAGGTCGAAAATTTGCTCAGCTTTGGTTACGTCGAAGTCAAACCCTCTTGAGGACCTTGTGGCTTAACCCACTTCCAGGACACGGGCTTGCCCTCCGAGTCCATTCAGCCACCGCTACCTCTTGATCTCTCCCGCTGAGCCTTCACTTCCTCCGCCTCAACCAGGACTACCGCACGCTTGAACTTGTCCTGGTACAACTCTGGGTGGCGCTGTTCATATAATGACAGTTTCTGAACCATATGCGCCAGTGAAGGGTAATCTGCTTGGGAAGCCATATCCTTGATTGGCGATGCGAGACCCACCACCGCCAACTCGACCGTTTTTCGGGCCAAACGAGCGAATAGCATCGTTTCCAACGATCCCGGTTACTGGATGTATTCCCGACACTGTTTATCCGCGCTTCGTCGTACTTGTGCTAGATCGGCAATGCCAGCTCCCTAAGCCTCCGAGTGATACCGCATGTGGAACTGTTCTTCCAACTGTTTCCAAGTCCGGATTGAGTCTCGTGGCAAACATGTACCACCCAAAGCCGATCCTATGAGGAACTCGTGCGAAGAACCTCACACGTAGTTCATCTGATGCTGAGATCGTGCCCAACTGCGCCAAATATCGGCTCACATGCTCGATTGAATCGGGAGCTATCCACCCACCGAACTTGAGAAACCAGGAGCCGATATTTGGGGTGAAGCGGGATCAAATCATACTGCTGGGTACGGCTTTCAACAGCCGATTGCCTTTTCGGCACCATGCCGAACTAGTCTCCCAAGATTGTACTGATCCGATGCTGGCTGCAGGAGTCGAGCTCTGAAGATTCGCTGGAGTGGCGTACTTAGCCAGCCACGCTTGCTTCTCAAGCTCTGAGCTAGCTGCAGGAGTTGAGCTTTGGAGGTTTGTTGGAGTGGCATACTTAGCTAGCCACATCTGCTTCTCACGATCTGAGCCAGTTGCAGGAGTTGAGCTCTGGAGGTTCATCGGAGTGGCATACTTAGCTAGCCACATCTGCTTCTCAAGATCTGATCCATAAGCTCCTCCGCTCGTTCCTGGTGTCTCGCCGTTGTACTGTTCGTGAGTGCCCAACATCGCAGCCTCTGGTACGTATGTGCACGTGTACCCGTGAGGGACCTTTGGGCGCCTCATACAAGAACTGTAATCACTAGGGTCACCACCGATCTTGTAGACGACGAATGCCGGTGAACTCGGCACTTCTGGGCGCCGCCAACGCGAACGGCAGCGTGGTCGGGATCGGAGTGGCATTCTCCCTTGGTGAGTCCCTTAGAGCAGTCCCGACGGAGAGCACTGCCTCATGATTTCGGATCACCCGAAGGGCGCACACGCTCCAAAGTGTTCACCTGTGCTCGTAATGGCGTGTGCAGTCGAATGAGCGCCATGAAATTAATCTCCCGATGCAGACCGGTGCGTTCTTCGAAGGGGTAGACAGGTCCACTCCATCAAGCGCGTCTTCGGGTGAGAACCCTTTCCACCTAATGCCATGTGAGCGGGTTCTGTGAAAGAGCCGATGAGGTCGGCTTCGAGGATAGCTTTGCCTCGTCATACTTTCTGAGCTCCTCGCCCGGATCTTCGTACGTGACTTGAGTACCTTCCGCCATCTCAGATGTAGATGGCGATGCAGTTGATGTCGAAGACTGTCCCACCGGGCGTGCCAGAATGTGTTGGCGTCCGAAACCCACCGGCGAGTAGCGGCTGGCAACACGAAGAGCCGGGAGGCTCCCAGAACTGCGGCTGGCCCTGGTCCCTCGAGCGACGGCCCGCAAAGCCTCGGCACGCACGTCCGATGCTGGTGCAAGGGCGTGCCACCTGACCTATACCTGTCAGGAAGGTGATGGATTTGCTTCGCTAAGTTTCCTGCATACACGAGATATTAAATACGAGCCTCGACCGGCTCTCAGGTTATCCCGTGAATCGGCCAAGGAGCCGATCCACCCATGATTCGTATGAGGTCTACGATCACATGGTGGTCCTGCTTGATCAATATAAAGCTAAAACGACCTACGACGATTTAGGTTTTCACCACATTACTTCGGAACATCCTACGCGTGATTGAGCTTGTCTGGCAGCCACGCACGGTGATAATAAACCAACCCTAGACAAGGCCTAAAACCAACACGAGGTTGTCCCCGGAACATCTTATCTAGGGCCAGCAAACTACACCCTCGGCTACTGGATCCTTCAACCCGTTTGCAAGGCCTAACTATGCGGATATTAAACTAATCCCTGAAGAACAAGGATAATCATAACTGATCGGATCTACTAAACAATAATCAAGCGAGGTGCCGCCCTTACACCTAAGATAGGTGTAAGGGCGGCTAGACGTCTAAGGGTTGCATGGACAAAAGCATGTGACACGATGAAACAATGCTAGCCCTAACACATCTATGATAACTACGTTGCTCGCCATCAACAAAGCTTCAGCACGAGCAACGCATGAACAACGAATAAACGTATACCTAGATCGCAAGATGCGATCTAGGCAGCATGATGCTTACCCGGAAGAAACCCTCGAAACAAGGGGTTGGCGATGCGCCTAGATTGGTTTGTGATGAACGTGATTGTTGTCTTTCTCAATAACCCTAGATACATATTTATAGTCCGTAGATATCTAACGTGGCGCACCATGCTGCCGTGCGCCACTACTACTTAGCAGTGGCGCACCACAAAACGGTGGGCCACTGTTACAAAAGTAGTAGTGGCGCACCTTGACTATGGTGCGCCATAAGTAAGTGGTGACAGGAGGCCAGCTCCTCCCCAACCTAGTAGTGGCGCACGTCTACGGGGTGCGCCACTGCTACATTTCTTACCTATGGCGCACGTTGGGGAGGTGCGCCACTGCTAGGAGGTGTCCAGAGCCCGTTTAGAGATGATAGGCTTAGCAATGGCGCACTGCGGTGGTGCGCCACTGCTACATAGGTTACCTATGGCGCATGTCATTAGGTGCGCCACTGCTAGGGGTTGGCCAGAGCCCCTTTAGAGATGAGAGGCGTAGCAGTGGCGCACCACCTAGCAGTGCGCCATTGCTATGTTACCCTAGCAGTGGCGCACGGCGTGGTGCGCCACTGCTAACCTGGGACCATTTCCTGCTTTTCACCCTCCACTCACATGTGCCACCCACTTTCCCCAAACACTCTTGCACCACCACCTCCCACCAAATCTGGATCTGGTCGTGTTGCCCCTCCTTCCCACCTCATTTTCACCTCTTCATTCACCAAAATTAAGTTGGTAAACTTAATTTTCTTCATAGGTAAGTAATGGTGAAGCTTTCTTAGCTCAATACCTACTCAATCTCAACTTTTTACCTCATCCAACACTCTAGGTCTCGTCGTATCGGTAACTTTGTTGGTTTTATGCTTTGTGTGTGACCGGTTCCGATCGTCTTGCACACACACGTGTGTGTGCACATATGTTATGCGAAGCTCATGTGTTGTGCGCATGCGCGAAAAGCTTGTCGCGATCACGTGCATGTGTGTTGTTGTATGCGAAGCCTCCACATGTGTTGTATATGCAAAGCCTCCGATCCACACATGTGTTGCATGTGTTTGTTTGCAGGGATTTGAAATGCGATGGAGTTGCCAATATTTTGCCGAAACGTTGATTCATTTCCATTTCGGCGAATAGTGGGCATACTCGCATATACATATGTCCTATTTTTAGGGAAGGTCATGCCAAAATTTTCTTTTGGTATGCTAAGATATCCATTTTCTCTATACCCGCATGATGAGCGAAGGCGTTGTGGCTAGGTTTTTGAAAGCCGCGACAGCCGAGATGATTAGAAATAACCAAAAGGAGATAAGATGTCCGTGTCGAAGATGCAAGCCGACGAGCCTTATGGACCCTAAAGCCGATATGGTGCGGGACCACCTTCTCATGCGTGGTTTCATGGATGGCTATCGGTGGGAAGGCGACGAAGATGATTATGAATTTGTCCATGGGATTTCAACAAGAAATAAGGAAGGAGGTGATCAGGATGTAGAAGATCTCGGGCATGATCAGGATGTAGAAGATCCCGGAGATGATCATGATCACAATGTGGGAGATCCTGGACCTGATGATGAGGAAGATCAAGATGGAGGTCATCATGACGATCATGAAGATGAAGACGATGGACCATCATCGATGGACTGGGTGCAGGACCCTTATCTTCAAGAGCTGCTTCTCAAGCAGACGAGTAACGCAAGAGCTGCCGCCCGAGAGAAAGCCAAGATGGATCAACTGGAGGTAGACGCGGTTACTCCATTGTATGAAGGATGCAGGCCGGAGGATACCCGCCTGAAAGTAACGCTCATGGCACTGGAGATGAAGGTAAAGCACAAAATGACCGACAAATCCTTCAACGACAACATGTCATTCTGGCAGGAACGTCTTCCCAAAGGTAACACGTGTCCGACTAGTATCGAGGAGGCCAAGAAAATCGTGTGTCCTCTGGATTTACCGCATGTGAAATATCATGTGTGCTTGAATGATTGCATCATTTATCGGAACGAGCACGCGGCGTGTACCATATGTCCGGTGTGCGGCGTCAGTCGGTACAAGAAGGGGAAGAAAGCTCCTCGGAAGGTGGTGTGGTACTTTCCGATCACTCCTCGTCTGCAGCGGTATTTCGCGGATCCTAAGCAAGCAAAGCTAATGCGCTGGCACGCGGAGATGAGGAAGGTAGAAGATGACGCAGATGATCCGGACAAAAAGAAAAGGACAGGATGTTGAGACACCCTTCGGATGCTAGCCAGTGGAATGCGTTGAACCTCGAGTACCCAGAATTTGGGGACGATCCTAGGAACATAAGGCTGGGCGCGAGCACCGATGGAGTCAATCCGTTTGGCAGCCAGAGCAGCACGCATAGCACCTGGCCCGTGTTTGTGTGGATGTACAACCTCCCCCCTGGTTGTGCATGAAGAGGAAGTACATTCAAATGAGTATGCTAATTGAAGGGCCGAAACAACCAGGGAACGACATCAATCTGTATATGGGGCTTCTGAAAGAGGAGCTAGCCACGCTATGGGACACGCCTGCCAATACGTGGGACGCCGCCGCGGAAGAATATTTCCCTATGAGAGCCGCACTGCTCACGACGGTGCACGACTTTCTCGGTTACGGATATGTCGCGGGGCAGGTGGTCCACGGATTCAATGCATGCGTCAGGTGCATGGACGACACAACGTACCGCCAGCTAGATAGAGATCCCGGGTCCTCGAAAACGGTGTTCATGGGACATCGAAGGTGGCTTCGCGAGGACGACGCATGGAGGAAACGCAAGGATCTGTTCGATGGTCAAGACGAACCCCGAAGACGGCCACGTACGAGAAGCGGCGAGCAAATAGACGAGCTATTGAAAAATTGGAAAGAGTGCCCACCGCCGGGAAAGAAGCGAAAGGCGCCGGAGCCGCTGCTTAAGGTATGGAAGACGAGGTCTGTTTTCTGGGACTTGCCGTACTGGAAGATCCTCCGTGTGCCTCACAGCCTTGATGTCATGCACACCACGAAGAACGTGTGCGAGAGTCTGCTTGGTACCCTCCTCAACATGCCAGAGAGGACCAAAGATGGGCCGAAAGCAAGGTACGACTTGCAATCAATTGGGATCAGGGAGGAGCTTCACGCGGGACGCCCTAATGATGATGATGATGATGACGATGACGATGATGAGGCGGAGGACACGCAAAGTCGTCGAGGGCAAAAAGGCCAAGAAGATCGAATATTACTGCCCCCCGCGTGCTTCACTCTAAGTCAGAAGGAGATCGAGCAGTTTTTCGACTGTCTCCTAGGAGTAAAACTTCCTTACGGTTACGCGGGGAAGATAAGCAGGTACCTAGACAAAGCGAAGCAGGTTCAGCGGGATGAAGTCTCACGACTGTCACGTGCCGATGACGCAGATACTTCCGGTTGCAATCCGTGGGATCATGGACGCGCACGTCCGTGAAACGCTTTTTGGCCTATGCAACTTTTTCGACGTCATCTCTCGGAAGTCTGTTGGCGTGAGGCAACTTAGAAGGCTACAGGAAGAGATCGTGGTGATACTGTGCGAGCTTGAGATGTACTTCCCGCCCGCTTTCTTCGACGTTATGGTGCATCTGCTGGTACATATCGTGGAGGATATCATCCAACTGGGGCCGATGTTCCTGCACAGCATGATGCCGTTCGAAAGGATGAATGGTGTCATCAAAGGGTACGTTCGCAACAGGGCACGTCCAGACGGAAGCATAGCCAAGGGCTTTCCGACCGAAGAGTGCATCTCCTTCTGCACGAGTTATCTAGAAATCAAGAACCCCGTTGGCCTGTAAACAGGCATCTGCTCGCGGATGGGGTCACCGCGACGGTAGCCGCGAAATGCATGTCGACTTCAAGGGTCGAATCGCCGACTTTGAAAGAGCAAACCTAGTCGCGCTACAACACATAGACGTGGTCGATCCTTGGGTGGTAGAGCACAAAACCTTCATCGCAAAGACGTACAGTGATCAGGGCCAACAGAGGACAGACGGAGATATAATCAAAGAGCACAACTCAACCTTCACGCGGTGGTTCAAGGACAAGATGCTGACGTACCCTATAGACGAGGATTCTTCTGTGGAAGAAAAACTCATATTCGCCTTGTCACAGGGCGCCGAACACAACCTGATGACATTTCAGGCGTACGATATCAACGGCTACACATTCTACACCGAGGAAAAGGACATGAAGAGCGATTATCAGAACTCCGAGGTAACGATGGAGTCCTACACCGGTGACGTCAAGCAGAGATACTATGGAAAGATCGAGGAGATCTGGGAGCTGAGCTACGCCGGAGAGAATGTGCCGATGTTCCGTGTCAGGTGGGCCAAGAACGTCATAAAAGAAGACCGACATTTCACCACCATGGTTATACCCGAAGCCAAATCCAAGACAGCGGGCGCAAAGGTCACCGCGAAATATGAGCCATGGGTACTAGCTTCCCAAGTGGACCAATGCTTCTTCATTACCGACCCGCAAAAGCCCAGCCGTGTTGTCGTGAGGAGAGGCAAAAGGAGCATCATCGGAATGGATGGAGCCGCCAACGAGCTAGACTTTGACCAGTACGGCGATCCGAAGATGGAAGATGACGATGACGATGATGAAGAACCATACACAACAAGAAGAAGCAGGACCACCCTACCTAAAGGCCGTCCATTCAAGAGAAGAAGTCTAGGAGTTCCGGGGCTAAATTATTCAACCGCGAGAAAGAAGGGCAAGAAGATTGTGAAAAGATAATTATGTATCATTTTTTTTGAGATCAATTATGTATCATTTTCTTGTATGAATAATGGATGTCATATTGTTAATCTACACATTGTACCGATCAAAATAGACATATAATTTATATTTTTGGATATTCTACATAATTATAATTATTTATGCCTTTTATGTTGGTGTATTATGCTATTTATTATAGTATTAAATCAATTTAAAAAAAGGGAAAAAAATTGGGGCCGCCAGGGTTCGAACCTGGCCGGCCAGGGTTAACCAAACAGGGGACAGATAGCTAGCCACTGCGGTACGGTGCGGATCTTGTCAACAGTACGAGCCAAATTGTTTTTGACCCTATCCTAAAGTCGTAGTGGCGCACCCGTAGTGGTGCGCCATTGCTAAGCATCACTGTGGCGCACCCCTAGCAGTGCGCCATTGCTTAGGGGGGTCGGGGACTTAGCCATCCCGACCATCTCTTCTTCTCCCCATCCCCATTCCCCATTCCCCAATCGATCCTCTCCGACGACGGCGGCCTCCTCTCCGACGCCACCTCCCCGCGACACGAGCGACGCCCTCCTCTCCTCGCCACCCCGGCCCGACCAGATCCCACCCCTCCCGACCGCAGTCATCGGGCGACGGAGAGGCTCCCCTCCCGGCGGCGACAGGTACCTCCTCCCTCTTCCCTGCGTCTCCCTCCGCCCGCCGTCTTCTTTTTCGGGGCCTACACCCCTTTCCCGTCCGCCCCTTCCCTCCTTCACCCCTTCCCCCTGGCCGCCCCTCCCTGCCATGACCCAACCCTAACCCTAGAAAAGTTAGGCTTAGTGGAATGATGGAGTTAGGATTAGGACTGTAGGTGTTGAATGAAATGTAAAAACGAATAGCAAAACACTGTTAACAGTGTTAGCATCAGCAGTAGGTGTTCATTTTGATGCTAACAGTGTTCATTTTGATGGTTTTTGTTGGAACAAATCTTGTTATTAGTACTAAGTTCAGAGTTCATCGTGTTTAAGTTTAATCCATATACATGTAGTTGGAGTAGGCTGCGGCAAGTACACAGAGAATAGAAGTGATCATTTGTGTACATGCAAGCTACTAGTGTTTTAGCTGATTAGAAATGAGTGCAGATTAGTGAGTAGTGTGCATGTCATGGTTAGTCATGCCAAGTTGTGAGTGTCGCATGAACCATGCATGTGTAGCCGAGACACTAATCTGCATAGTGCTGCGTGGAGTCCTAAGGGATAAGTCAGAGAAGATTAGTGGAGACAGAAGCGGGCGCAGTAGTTGCGGCATGCGCCGAGTGAGCTGATCTAGAGAGACTTGGAAGTGACTCAAGATACTGTGCGTGCTAGTGCGAGTAGTGGAGCGGAATTAGAGGATCAGGCTGTTAGGCCTGAGCGTGTGTGCGTGGTTGTGTTATAAAGATACACATAGGCTGCGGCAAGTACATACGTGGGTACATGCAAGCTGATGTGTCAGTGTTAGTTAGCTGGCTATATGCAAGGCGCATTGTGTTTGGCCTAGTCGTGTGGCCGTTAGAGGAGTCGCACTAGTGCTGAAAGTGTGTGAGCATGCAGCTAGTTAGTGGAGAGATTAGTGGATCGTGGTTAGTTAGTGCATGGCGTGAGTGGCCGGTGTGGTGCTTAGGTTGTTGGCTTGTGAGTTCGTACCTTGTATGGCTATATAAGTCTGAACAAATGAATGAGAAAGGAAGGCCTGCGGGCAGAGAAGAAACAATGTAGTTCCTGTGTCACACCAAGGAGAAAAACTCTCGGCAAAGCCATTACTCTCCTCCTTGGTGAGTGTGCGTGTGGGTTCTGGTGTGTGTTATTGTGAGAGAGTAGAGAGAGGTTGAAGAAGAAGGGGAGTTGCGTGTGGCAGCCCCTCACAGTTTTAGTAAGTACAAGTTAGGCTATATAAGTTCAAGTATACAGAAACCAAAACATTCTGTAAACCAATCTTCAGTTAAGAACTTTGGGACGATGTATGCAAGTTGGGCCCAATACATTGCAACCATATTGCTTGCCCATCTAAGAATTTTTGCCTCTGGTCCCTCCCTATCCAATTGATTAAATTCTTAACTGAAGATTAAAACACGTCCTAGGATACTGGATCATATTGTATGCTTAGTAACTCACAATTGCATGCTATTAAGAGCATTGTTACATGTAAAGTACACTTTAAGCAATAAAAGTCCATTCAAATATTGTTAATGTTAGATAGGTTGCCGCTGTTACTTGGTGTTGTTGCTGCTGCTAGATAGGTTGCTGCTGCTTGGTGTTGTTGCTGCTGCTAGATAGGTTGCTGCTGCTAGATAGGTTGCTGCTGTTAGGTTACATATCCTCTATTTTTAGAACAAATGCATTGTAAAATCATTCATTTTGTTATAGAGCCCATTGGCAAACCTTCAAAATTGGCATTGTAACAAGTGTGAACAAAGAAAGCTTCTCTGTTTGGTATGTAGAGAGTGAGAGAGAGTTGCTTGCTGAACATTGGCATACTGAACATTGTGTGAAAAAAGGGAAAATTAGCATACTGAACATTGCTTGATGCTATCTGATTCTGGCCATAGTCTGTAGTGTCATTTTCCTATGTAAAGTTTCCATTTATTTGATTCCTTTTTAATGCTGATTTTAATGCTGCTAGGTGTGTATGTTGCTGCTACTTCCTGGAACTTGAGCACCTGACCTGATCTTCCTCGACCCGGAGCAACAGCTCACCTCTCGGCGACTCCACGCGACGCACGGTGAGCTTGCTGCTAGATGCTAGCTGCCGCTTGTTGTTGATGCATGCTGCTAGCTAGTTGCTGCTGCTAGCTGTTGATGCATGCTGCTAGCTGTGCTGCTACTGCTGCTGCTAGCTTGCTGCTGCTACTGTTGATGCTGCTTGCTAGCTGCTGCTGCTACTAGCTGCTACTAGCTGTGCTGTTGCTGCTGCTGCTGCTACTTGCTGTTGATGCTGCTGGTGTATATGGTGTCATATTCTTGTGCATGTGCCATGGTGCTCAGCTGGTGTATATGAGGAACAATTGTGCATGTGCCATGGTGCTGAGCTGGTGTATATGGTGACATATTCTTGTGCAGGGATCGACAGAGTTGCCCATTATCGCCGAAATGTTGATTCATTTCCGTTTCGGCGAAAATGGGGCACTCATATGTACATAAATTAGCATAGGTCATGCCCAATTTTGTTAGTGGAATGGATCGTAATATGGTTCAAAAATGTAAACATGTAGGATGGCCGGTCCCGGTGGCCGGCGAGGCGGTCGAGGCCGCGGTCCTGGGCGCCCCCGGGGCCGGGGAAGGGGCCGCCGCGGTGGAGCAGCAAGGGCCCCACGGTCACCGTCACCTGCATCCTCCTCGTCTTCGGATGAGGAACGCTGCTTCGAGTTCCTCCTCCGCATCGACGACGACCCACTCGGCATCAAGCGGCTCCCGGACAAGTTCGCCGAGTTCGTCGATGGCGTCGAGCCGGCGCACTTGCAGCTACGGGAGGCTAGCTGCAACTTCTGCCGCTGGTCCGTGGAGGTCCTGTTCGACGGGCAGGGCAAGATGTACCTGCACACGGGGTGGGACAAGTTCGCCCGTGACCTCCACCTCGAGCCCGGCTGCCAGCTCACCTTCCTGTACGAGGGGGACGGCGAGATGATCGTCAAGGTGTTCGACGACACCGCCTGCCGTGTGCACTACCCCCACACCGGCGAATCCGGCTCGGACACCGATAGTTAGAACTTAGAGTGTTGTCAACTCTATCTTCGTTGCTTCGTGTTGTTTGAATTCTATATTAAATTGTATGAAGCTACGATGTTAGGTATGATGATGTTATGTCCAAATATCAATCTCTTGTGCATCCTACCTTGCCATTCCATTTGCTTTGGTATCTCAAAATGCCGATGATTAGAATGTTTGGTCAACTGTACACTCCGGGGTGACGCCAGTGAGCCTGGTGTGATGGCACAAATATCAATCTCTTGTGCATCCTACCTGGCCTCACTGACGCCATCCCGGGATGTTCATATTTGTTTCGACCAACAATGTATGAGGCATTCCATTTAGTTCATACTAGCTACTTCTTAATTGCATTGGCCTTTCTTCCATTGTAGTGCCGATGATTAAATTGTTTGGTCACTTGTACACTCTGGGGTGGGGCCACTGAGCCTGGTGCGATGGCACAAATATCAATCTCTTGTGCATCCTACCTGGCCTCACTGACCCCATCCCGGAATGTTAATATTTCTTTCGACCAACAAAGTATGAGGCATATGATATCTAGTTGAGATACCACTTGGCTCTTTCTTCCATTTTAGTGCCGATGATTAGAATGTTTGGTCACCTATACGCCGCAATATACTTTGTAGACGGGCCCCCCTTTCCCCGGCCGCCGTTCTCCGTGAACGAGTCCTTGACGAGACAACAACGACCTGCCTCTCCGGTGCAGAACCACGCCAGTCCAAGCCGCCTCCCTTGTGGCCGCAAGGGAGGCGGCTGGGACTGCCGTGGTTCTGCGCCGGAGAGGCAGATCGGCGTTGTTGTGTCGTCAAGGACCCGTTCATGGAACGGCGGCCGGGAAAAGGGCGCCCTTCTGCAAAGTATACTGCGGTGTATACTGCAACTATGGTTTCTGACCATAGTATTTGTGTTGACCAATAATGTATGAGGCACTTATTCCATTTTGTCATTCCATTTGCTTTGGTATTTTCAAAATGCCGATGATTAAAATGTTTGGTCACCGTACACTTGGGGGTGGCGTAAGTGAGCCTGGTAAGATAGCACAAATATCAATCTCTTGTGCATCGGACTTGGTCTCACTTACGCCATCCCTGAATGTTAAAATTTGTTTTGACCAACAATGTATGAGGCCCTCGTCATTCCATTTGCTTTGGTTTTTCAGAATGCCGATGATTAGAATGTTCTCAGACATCCCCGGGGTGACGCAAGTGAGCCTGGTGTGATGGCACAAGTATCAATCTCTTGTGCATCCTACCTGGCCTCAC